>SKCR01051682.1:0-170466 GCA_019454045.1 Zanthoxylum bungeanum | reverse complement strand
TTTGTGTTACTGTTTTTGGGATTTTGGGGACTGTTTTGGGAGGATTTTCGGTGGTGGTTAGGGATTGTTTTGGTGTGATTTTCGGTGGTGTGAGAGGGATTGTTTTGGTGTGATTTTCGGTGGTGTGAGAGGGATTGTTTTGGTGTGATATGCTTGTGATGTCTAGGATTTCTTGCTATAATTCTTGTGTGAATTGGGTGTATAAGCTAGAGAGATTGGAGAGGGGGGATGGCCTTGGTTTAGTCATGTTTATATAGAGGAGAGGTAGGGTTTGGCCTTGTGTCACAAGGAAGGGATTCTGTCATCAAAAAGAGGATTTGATTTTGTGTTCAACAAGGAAAGGATTAGATTGAGGGGGGACAAAATAATTTAAGTTAGGAAGTTGTAATATTTAATTTGTGTTGGTTAAGGAAAACAAATATTTTATATGGGTAAATATCTTATTAGATTAGGAAGTCAAATATATGATTGGCTTTAATTGGTTAGGATTGATTTTAATTAGGCATGATTATATTTTGATTTAGTATGTGATTTGTTTAATTTAGGCATGATTTTAGTTTAAGTTAGTAATTGTTTATTTTAATTGGTAAATGGTTTAAATGTTTTATTTTAATGTTTAATATTTAATTTAATATTCATTTATTTAATTTGGGATGTGTTTTATGGGCTTTGGGGAGCTAAATGGGCTGGGGTGTGAGGCTAGCAGCAAAACCAGAATTACCGGCTCCGTTCGAACGCCTCATCGCACGCGGCACGAACGTCCGCATCTGCACGAGGTTCGAACGAGTAATGAACGCAGCACCAACGAAGACAGTGAGCTTGTTTATCCTGAATTTCCCCTTCCGATATCCGTTTCCCGCGGCTTTCATGACTCAAAAGGTAGTGCCTCCAAATGAGGCTCATCATCGGGTTTCACATGCGAAAATGCAATGCCTACAACCAGT
This sequence comes from Zanthoxylum bungeanum, assembly GCA_019454045.1. NCBI lineage: Eukaryota > Viridiplantae > Streptophyta > Magnoliopsida > Sapindales > Rutaceae > Zanthoxylum > Zanthoxylum bungeanum. Next base: position 169,522 of record SKCR01051682.1, on the reverse strand, counting down.
AAAAACCTTGTCTCACTATCTTGCGGGACAGATTCAACCCGTTCATGGGCGGACCACATACCCCAGCATGTATTTCTTCCATTACCTGCTGAGCCACTTCTTTTCTCACACACTACAACTGAATACCGTTTGTTTGCCTCTTGTACAGTTCCCCTTTCAAAATCACATACTGGGAAGCTAACCTCTGAATGGCTATTCTGTCTTTTCTACCTGCTCCCTCTGGGAGTTCCCCATGTTCCAGGTACCTTTGAATGTCATAATACCAAGGTTTACCATCATCGACCTCTATTTCCAGAATTCTCTCTATCTCATAAACATGTCTGCTTGCTGTCGTCAGTATCAACGGTCTCATCACTAACTTTTATGGATTTTCCCAAGTCGCTGCAAGTGTAGCCAATGCGTCTGCCATCTGATTCTCTTCTCTTGGCAAGTGCTGAAACTTACAATCGGGGATAACCTGTGCCAACTTTCTGAGGTGAAAAAGGTAAGGTTTCAACCGTTCTTCTTTCAATTCCCATTCTCCTCGCATCTGCTGGACTACCAACATAGAATCTCCGTAGACTTCCACACTCTCGGCCTTCAAGGCTATTAGTACAGTCAAACCAAAAACACATGCCTCATACTCGGCCATGTTGTTTGTTACTCTGAACGTCAGCCTTTTGCCCAAAGGCAAGGTCTCTCCTTCGGGGGTCACTATCATAATCCCAATTCCGGCTCCCTTGCAATTCACTGCTCCGTCAAAATAAATTTTCCATCTCTGAACTGTTATTGCTTGGATCTCTTCATCTGGAAATTCAAACTTATACTGATCCCCTTCAACAGATTGCAATGCCAGAAACTCTGCTACTGCTCGCCCTTTGACAACTTTGGTGGTGAGATACTCAATGTCAAACTCTGTCAGCAATACTAACCATCTGCCCAATTTCCCCACTAGCGAAGGCAATGAATGCAGATATTTCAGAGGATTCTCCTTTGCCACTACCTGGATCTTGTAAGACTGAAAATAATGCCGCAATTTTCTAGAAGCCCATACCACTACGATACAGATCTTCTCTACTTCTTGATAACGAACCTCATATAGGAGCATCTTCTTACTCAGATAATAGACTGCATGTTCTACCCCTGTCTCATCTACCTGTACCATCATTGCCCCTAGTGCTTCTGATTCTATGGCCAAGTACAATATCAAAGGTCTGCCCAGTCTCAGAGGTTTCAATACTGGAGGCTTTACCAAGTACTCTCTGATCTTGTCGAAGGCTGCTTGACACTGTTCATTCCACTTTACCTGTTGAGCATTCCTCAATAGTTTGAAGATAGGCTCACACACTGATGTCAACTTGGCGATGAACCGACTGATGTACTGAATCTTCCCCATGAATGCTCTGACTTCCTTCTCAGTCTTCGGTGCTGGCATTTCTGTGATTGCTTTGATATTTTTAGAGTCTACCTCTATTCCTCCCATTCCCACTGTATGTCCCAGCAGTCTTCCTAATGTCACCCCAAACACACATTTCTTGGGATTTGATCGCAGGTTGTATTTGTCAACTCTCTGAAGGAACCTTTCCAGTGCTTCAATATGCCCAACTCTTGTCTCTGATTTCACCATCATGTCATCCACATACACCTCAATCTCTTTGTGCATCAGATCTTGGAACAATGTGGTGGCCATCCGCTGATAAGTAGCTCCCGCATTCTTGAGCCCAAACGGCATCACCTTATAACAATAAGTACCCCACTCGGTGACAAAGGCAGTCTTGTGTTTATCTTCCTCAGCCATAAGAACCTGATTGTAACCTGAAAACCCGTCTGTAAATTAATACATAGCAGATAAAGCCGTACTATCAACCAGTACGTCTATATGCGGTAGAGGAAAATCATCTTTCGGGCAAGCCTTGTTGAGATCTCTGTAGTCCACACACATTCTGATTTTCCCGTCTTTCTTTGGCACTGGCACAATATTTGCTAACCATTCAGGATACTTTACCACTTTTAGGAACCCCACATCTATCTGTTTCTTAACTTCCTCTCTGAATTTCTCAGCCCACTCAGGTCTCATCCGTCGGAGTTTCTGTTTCACTGGCCTTATATTCGGATAAGTTGGTATTGTGTGATGGGCAATGCTTCTGTCTACCCCAAGCATGTCCTCATAGGACCAAGCAAATACTTTGGCATATCTGGCCAATACTTCTTCTAATTTCTCCCTCTCCTCGGAGGTAACTTCACTTGCAATCAAAACTTCCTTGGGGTTCTCAGGTGTACCCAAGTTAAATGCAGTAGTTCTCGTAGAACTGATATCAAATATGCTTGATTCGTGCAGAGTAAATGGAAATGACTCAGGCAAGTAAGCAAAAGAAATGTCTTTATTATTGGATAATGCAGAAGTACATTCAAACAAATCAGGAAGGTAAATGTCTTAATCATCTATAGACACTTCTTCATCTGCAACCAGGTTTTCTTCAGGCTTTTTGTCCTCTCCCAGAGTCAGGCTCTCCAATTTCATCAATTCTTCTTCCCAATTCTCTGCTTCCCCAGTTTCTTTAGTCAGCGGTTTCTCACCCAACAAATCCTGGAAGATCTCAAATCTAGGCACCACAATCCCATTAACTTCTATCGATTCGGGTTCACCTTGATACCCTGAAGCCTTCACAAAGCACTCCATCAATTTCAGCCCTTTCTTTTTAACCTTCGGCTTTTCTTCATCAGATGTGTATCCCAAACCCTTCCGAGTAGTCTGTCCTCTGAAATCTGGCAATTTTGAACCTTCACCCTGTTCAAACTTCATTTTTTTCATGATCCTAGCCACCATAGGATCCACCCATTCCTCGAAAGTTACTGATACCTAAAACCTTGTGAAAGGCTGTATTTCCAGGGCAGCCACATCATTATCTATCTCAGCTCGGATGGTAACAATCTCTCCCTCATACGGGAACTTAATCATCTGATGCAAAGTGGAAGGCACGCCCCCAAGTTTGTGAAGCCAAGGCCTTCCTAACAACAAGGCAAAAGTGGCTGGGATGTCCAGCACTGTAAACTCAACTTCATCCTCAATAGGACCAACCTTGACCGCTGCTATAAATGTACCCTCAACTTCTCGCTCACTGTCATCATAAGCTTTGATGGTCATACTGGAGCGGTCCTGATAAGTGCGTGAAAATGTACTTTGAAACATCACTTATCTAGGTTTATTGTTTAGTATTTAGTTATATATTTTATATTTTATCACATAATTTTGATTGTTATATTAATTTAGAAATATTTATTATTTACACTAATTTAGTGATTTTTATTTGTAGGAATATTAACATATGAATCATGGGACAATTACAAGTGTTTAGGGATGCATAGGACACACACAGAAGTCGAGAACGCGAAGAGGAAAGATTGAATTGGCGCCGCGGCGCCACAATCCCATACAAAATGCAGGGAGTATGGCGCCACGGCGCCATTTGTAAAGCAAAAAGGCAGCGTGAATGTTCAAAGGGGAAGCTGTGTGCAGAAAGAAAGAAACACGTGGGCCAATGATGGAATTAGGTTTTGAATAGTCAATGGTTATTTAAAGCTACAAAGTGGGCATCTAAAAAAGAGGCTGCCGTGCAATATAAATAGGGTTTTCAGCGTGAGTATAAAAAAGGGAGCCTGCTACGTGAACAAGCGGCCTGCGAAGAAATAATAACAAAAAAATAGTGCCAGACGCAGAAAGCAGAGAAGCAGTGCCGAGCCAGTTCAGAGAAGAAATCAGAGCGAAGAAGTCGGGACACAGAGCCGTGATGATTCAAAACAATATTTATCTCCAATCCCACGCTATTTTTATTTCTTTTATGATGAACTAATCCCCTAGGCAAAGCTATGGATGAACTCTTGTGTTGGATTTTATTATTTGTGTTTTGATTCCTACGAACCTTTTAATTGTTTAATAAAATTAATGGTTATTATTTTCTATCATCCTTCGATTTATTAATCCAGAAATTATATTTTGTCAAATCCCATATAGATCCAGTCATGCTTCTTCTATGTGTGGTTTGCGAATTTAATTGTAACTGGTAAAGTTGTTTTGCGTGTTGGTCTTCTGCTGCAGTATTGCCTGAGGGTATATTGTCGACGTTAGATAGCTCGTAACGATGGCTTTTGTATGCTGTTAACATAGAGAAAATAATCATTAATTACCTTAGAATTTATCATGCGTAGAATTGAATATTTTCCGGTTATTGGTTTGGGATGTGAAACCTTCAATTGTGTAGTAATAGGAATCAATAACTAAATATAAGAGTTCGATGCAAGAGGGATTCTCGAAGCTTTGTCATATCTCTCTGCCATTATCTTTTAATATTTGTTCATTATTTTATTTATCTTAAAATTAATTACCAATTTTTATCACTTTATTTATTAAGTTACCGTTAACGTCTTTGTTTAAGTAAATCAGTTCATGTAACCATCTCTCTGTGGAATCGACACCCCAACTGTACTGCGATAACCGCGAGTCATATTTGGGCGTAATCACAATTTGGCACCATTGCCGGGGAGACGGTTTACAACCTAAAGGAGCAGGTTTTCTTGTTCAACAACGAAGCGGTAACTTCGTTCCATTTTTTTTATTATTTTATTTGCTTATTTAGTTTATTTCTTATTTTATTTATTTTATTTTTTTAGGTCTTGTTTAGATTTTTTTTAATTGGTTGTTTTTATTTTTATTTTTGTGTTTATTTTATTTTATTTTTGTTTTATAGTTGTGTTGGAGGCATGCCTAGATTTAGGGATCAATTGGGTAGATTTGCTAGAATAGAACATGAAGATTTAGAGTCAGATCAAGATAATATATTTGAGAATCTTTTTGCTACACCATCTAGATCTAGTAAACATACCATGAGTGAGTACGAGAGACCACCCAGGAGGACTCTTGAAGAGTACCTCCACCCAACTCGCACAGCTACACCATCATGCATATTGTTTCCTCATAATGCACCACACATAGACTTTAGGCCTGAAATGATACAGTATCTTCCAACTTTTCATGGTTTAGAGAGCGAAAATCCTTACGTGCATATTAGAGAATTTGAAGAGGTAGTAGCAACTTTCCATGACCGGTTCGGAACCACTGACACAATTAGACTTAGGTTCTTTCCCTTTGCCCTTAAGGATAGAGCTAAGAGCTGGTTGTATTCTTTGAGACCTAGGTCAATAGGATCGTGGGGCGAGATGACCCAGGCATTTTTCGATAAATACTTCCCACACCATAAGACAATGCCCTGAAAAGAAAAATCTCCACCTTCTCCCAGAGAGACAGTGAGACCTTTTATCAAACTTGGGAGCGGTATAAGGAGTTGTTAGCTAGTTGTCCTCACCATGGATATGAGAGTTGGCGTTTAGTAAGTTACTTTTATGATGGACTACCCCTAGGGACGCCAATTCGTTGAGACGATGTGCAATGGTAAGTTCATTCGAAAGGACCCTGATGAGGCGCTCGAATATTTAGATGACCTAGCTGAGAAATCTCACACTTGGACTGGACCTAATGCCGTAGATAATACTGATAGGACATACACTTCTTCTAGCAGAAGCCTACAACACTTTAGAGAAGAGGATAGCCTTAAGACACAAGTTGAGCTGTTAACTAGACAGATAGGAGCCTTAATAGCCAATGACAGCAAGACAATGCATTCAGTAGCCCAGCTAGAATCCCAAGAGTGTCCCGTGTACAGTGAGATGAGGGGTACAAATGAGGAAAACTACAATACTTTAGGGATGTACCATAACCCTTATACACCTTATCCAGATACCTATAATCCTAGTTGGCGGAACCATCTCAATCTTAGTTGGAGACATGAGTCTCATCAACCTATTCAAGCACCACCACCTAGAGATTATAGTCCCCCCCAGTATCACATACATGAAGTTCTTAAGAATTCCCTAGAGGATAATGTGCAAGCATTTATGGAGGCCCAAAAGGCCATTGTGGAAGCCCAGAATAAAACAAATCAAAGGATTGAGTCGTTGATAGTTCAGGTAACTGAAGACCAAAAGGAAATTAAGAGTCAAATCTCTAAATTGACTAATGTCCTGAGTGTGCAAGAACAAGGAAAATTATCATCCGAAACTCAACCTAATCCACTAGGTCAGCACATGGCACATGCTAATCATGAGGTATCCAGTATAAGAGGTGTTGATGTCATAATCACTAGGAGCGGTAAAGATGTAGGAATCCAGAATACCTCCAACATTATAGATGACCCCAAAGATAGTAGTGCATATACCCCTCAAGAAGAACAAGTGCCATCATTTCAAATTAGAGTACCTTTCCCACAAGCACTTAGGCCTACAATGAGAGCTCCAGTTCCAAATGTTGAAAAACAATCATAGGGTGAGGGTGAGTGTCATTACTCATACACGCTAGAAGTAATTCTACCGGAAATAATGTCTCTACAACCTGAATCAAATCCTTCTGAACTGAAACCGGTCCCTAAGAATCGAAAAATGAAGAAAATCAGAGTTAATGCTCAATTAAAGATGATACATGTGAGGTTAAAGAGGAGATTGAGTGAATCTTTCCTTATGTGCAGTACCAAATTTCAGCCACCAGACCATGGATTAGAGGATAAACTGCCACAGTTAGACAAGCATTCTCTCGCGTGCCTTCATCGGTACGCTCGATGGAAACCACCATGACAACTTCAGCGCTTGTGTCTGGCTGAAGACGTTAAACTTAGCGCTAACAGGGAGGCAACCCTTGCATCTGCATTTTATTTTACTTTATTTACTTTAGTTATATTTTATTGTGTGCTAATTGCATGTTTATTTTTCCTGTTTGCATGAGTGTTTATGCAGGAGTTAGCACAACCTACACAGCCACACAACTAAAGTCTCACCAGCAGGAACCTGATCAACTCCGCGTCTGGTAGTGTTGTTCCTTAATTCTTTTTCTTTACATTTATCTTACATTGAGGACAATGCAAGTTTTAAGTGTGGGGGTGTGTATGCATGCGCATGAAAACCTGTCATAAATACATATTATTTTCAAAAAAAAAAATGATTGTTTATTTTGTTTGCTTTTAGTCCTTAATAGTTAAACATAAATCCAATGATGATATTGTTTGCTTTAGGGTGAAATCTTAGAAACGATAAGTCCTTTAATGCACTTTTATTTGATGATTTGAGTAGTTTATCTATGTTAGACTCGTAAGCACTTAATTATGGGTTTTTAGCAGTGGAAGCCTGAGTAGTTAGCAAGATGACTAGTTGAAGAAATTGTATGTCGATGAATGACCGTTTGCTTAGATATCTATCCTGAATTGCTTGTGTGATGACGTATGGTATGGTTGAAAATAAAAGAAATGTCTCGAAAGAAAGGAAATAAACCACCTATAACCGATAAGCGTGAAGCTACCCATGGGCGAGTATTAGGACCACCATGAGGAGAAATGCTACCTTAAAGGATAGGTGTGTTGAGAAAAAAATGGCAAAAGAGAAAGAAAAGAAAAAATCCAAAAGAAAATGCAACGAGAGACATGAAAGAAAAAAAATCATACCATATTGAGCACACATAAAAGCAACTACAGAGCTTAATTGAGATATCTAGGTTGGTTAGACCCATCGACCCCAATTTTCAGACGAAATCATCGAGTTGGCTTACCTAGGAATAAAGCTGTGAATGAACCTTTACACACACACACTCTGAGTCTGGCTTAGATGATTTATTCAAAGATTTAGATTTGAGTTGCGTTGAGTATTTTGAAGGTTCTATGGTTTCATTACTATGCATTCTCTGAGGACAAACTTATGTGAAACTATTGGGACTATTTAATTTTTATTTTTGCATGATTGTGTATTTTGAATGACGTTTGTGGGTGTCGTCGCTGTAAGCCCTCACGAGACTATAACTCGTCCACTAGGGACACCTAGGGGTTTAAAGGCTTGTTGCATATGCTAAATGCAATCGTGATCCCTACGAAAGTGGCTTAGATAGTTTTATTTATTTAGTTTTTATTTTATTTTGCGCTTGAATTGCTAGGGACTAGCAATAAGCTGGTTGGGGGTTGTGATAAGTGCGTGAAAATGTACTTTGAAACATCACTTATCTAGGTTTATTGTTTAGTATTTAGTTATATATTTTATATTTTATCACATAATTTTGATTGTTATATTAATTTAGAAATATTTATTATTTACACTAATTTAGTGATTTTTATTTGTAGGAATATTAACATATGAATCATGGGACAATTACAAGTGTTTAGGGATGCATAGGACGCACACAGGAGTCGAGAACGCGAAGAGGAAAGATTGAATTGGTACCGCGGCGCCACAATCCCATACAAAATGCAGGGAGTATGGCGCCACGGCGCCATTTGTAAAGCAAAAAGGCAGCGTGAATGTTCAAAGGGGAAGCTGTGTGCAGAAAGAAAGAAACACGTGGGCCCATGATGGAATTAGGTTTTGAATAGTCAATGGTTATTTAAAGCTACAAAGTGGGCATCTAAAAAAGAGGCTGCCATGCAATATAAATAGGGTTTTCAGCGTGAGTATAAAAAAGGGAGCCTGCTACGTGAACAAGCGGCATGCGCAAGAAAATAATAACAAAAAAATAGTGCCCAGACGCAGAAAGCAGAGAAGCAGTGCCGAGCCAGTTCAGAGAAGAAATCAGAGCGAAGAAGTCGGGACACAGAGCCGTGATGATTCAAAACAATATTTATCTCCAATCCCACGCTATTTTTATTTCTTTTATGATGAACTAATCCCCTAGGCAAAGCTAGGGATGAACTCTTGTGTTGGATTTTATTATTTGTGTTTTTGATTCCTACGAACCTTTTAATTGTTTAATATAATTAATGGTTATTATTTTCTATCATCCTTCGATTTATTAATCCAGAAATTATATTTTGTCAAATCCCATATAGATCCAGTCATGCTTCTTCTATGTGTGGTTTGCGAATTTAATTGTAACTGGTAAAGTTGTTTTGCGTGTTGTTCTTCTGCTGCAGTATTGCCTGAGGGTATATTGTCGACGTTAGATAGCTCGTAACGATGGCTTTTGTATACTGTTAACATAGAGAAAATAATCATTAATTACCTTAGAATTTATCATGCGTAGAATTGAATATTTTCCGGTTGTTGGTTTGGGATGTGAAACCTTCAATTGTGTAGTAATAGGAATCAATAACTAAATATAAGAGTTCGATGCAAGAGGGATTCTCGAAGCTTTGTCATATCTCTCTGCCATTATCTTTTAATATTTGTTCATTATTTTATTTATCTTAAAATTAATTACCAATTTTTATCACTTTATTTATTAAGTTACCGTTAACGTCTTTGTTTAAGTAAATCAGTTCCTGTAACCATCTCTCTGTGGAATCGACACCCCAACTGTACTGCGATAACCGCGAGTCATATTTGGGCGTAATCACAAATCCGTTGCTTTCATACCCAGCTTTGCCAAAATCTTCAACGGGCACACATTAATGGATGAGCCGTCATCCACCATCACACAAGAGGTCCTCTTACCCCTTACTTCAGCTCTGATAAACAAAGGTTTATTATGATTTCTCCCATCAGCTGGGAGTTCTTCCTCAGAAAAAGTGATTGCCTGCAAAGTCTCATTTTGCACTGACCCAATAAACATTGCGAGGTTGGCATCTTCCGTCACCACTTTCTTGCTTAAGGCCTCAACCATGGCCCGTCTGTGCTCCTGAGATGCACACAAAAAATCCCATATACTCACTTGTGCGTGGGTTTTTTTCAACTGGCGCAGCACTGTATCTCCCTCAGAATTATCCCCATTTTCTGCTACTTATCTTCCTTCAGTCAACACTTCTTTACCCTTTTCAGCCATATCATTGTAGAAATGCCCGCTGCATGTCATACCCCTCACTTCTTCTTCATCACTACTAGAGAAGTCTGCCCAGAAATTCTTCCCATGTTCGGTTTCATCTTCGCTGTTACTATCCCAAATCCCAAGGCAAACGGCTTGGAGGTCAAAGGATTTGAGGACAAGGTTCTCGGGTAGGCCAGAGTTTATCATATAGGTTGGTGGCGGGATAGAGTGGTAATTTGGTAAAGGGTTCTGGTGTGTGTTGGGGCGTTCTGTTTTAGGGTCGGGTATCTTTTTGGATTTCATGGCGGAGTCGGGCACAGTTTTCGGTATCGTTGCCTTTCTGTTGGTGGAATTGGCAATATTGGTTTAGGTTGAGATGTGGTGGTGGAGGGTTTGGGAGTGGTTTGGTTTCTAGGGGTTTCAGAAGTCCTTGTCTCTTCAATTTCTCCAATACCTTGGACAAGGGTCTACCCAAGTTGGAGAATCTCTGGTTCTGGATAGCAGCAATCTCAGCAGAAACAGGCTTTGTTCCCGATGTCCCCCCAATGGGCCTCATGTTCAGACCATAAAATTTTCTATTCTCGGCCTCTTCTTCCTCAATATCCATGACAGTTTCCATCAACTGTCGAAAATCAGTAATCATGGAGGTCATCCTCCTTAGCTTCTCATAGATAGAGGGCTTGGTGCCCTTAATGATCATTTTTATCTGGTCCTTCTCTGAGGGCCTGGTCTGCATCTTTAAGAGCTGGCTTCTCCAGCGGTCCACATACTCCTTGAAACTCTCTTCCGATTTCTGTCTGGTGTTCTCCAGATCACGGAGTGCCAGATCTATCTCCAAGTCTGTGACATACTGTTTCAGGAATGCATCAGCCAATTACCTCCAATTTTCCCTTACTTTCTTCTCAAGGCTGTGATACCATACCACTGGTGCCCCCTCGAGTGACATTCCAAACATCTTCTGCACCTGTCGCTTTGTCAAACCCACGGAACTCATAACTGATACATACTGACGGAGATGAACCCTCGGATCTCCATTCCGTTGAACTTAGCCATATCCGGCATCTTGAACTGAGCATGCAACTTTTCTTCGAAGGTCATTGCCTCATAATCTAACAACTCTTCATGTTTACCCTTCATTTTGCGGGTAACTGTTTCAACCTGATCCCGAAGCTTCTGAAATTCTGCCTGAAACCCAATCACTCTGCCTGTTGCATACTCTGCCATGTCGTCATCAAAAGCGGGGATATCATCCCCCAACCCATTCGGAGGCTCCTCGCGCCTCACATTCTCAGAACCACCCCCAGTACGGGGTACAGCCATACCAGCCACAGCAGTAGTCAATGCTTGCAACTGTTCAGTAATTTTGGCGAGACCGTTTTCCAACTGATCTATCCGGGATACCTTATTATCGGATGTACTCATATCTGTTACCGATCTTTTAGTGAGTCTTCCCTCTGTCCTAACCCAATGGGAATCTATGATGTCTTTTTGAGACATAGAGGGTGTTAACAAGATATATGTATGCATGAGATGAATGAGATGCATGCGATACAAGGAATATATCCACTTATTAACATTTTCACACAAATTGGCCCATCATCATTTAGAAGCTTTTGGGCCAACTGTCATAGGAGTGAACTCGTCCCAGTTTAAATGGCCCAACAAGTTCACTTCTTATGGCAAGAAGTCCAACCGTATTCAAATGATAATGTTCCTAAACACAAACATATAATGACCCATTGGCGTTTTGGAATCTTTTGGCCCAATCATCGTAAGATATGTTCTTGTCCCATTTTAAATGGCCCAACAAGCCCATACCTCATGACAAAAGGTCTGAATGGATCCAAATGACAATGTTCCCAAACGCAAGCATACAAAAATAATTTCTACAGAGTGGCCCATCAACATTTCGGAAGCTTTTGGCCCAATCATCATAGGATACGAACTCGTCCCAGTTTAAATGGCCCAACAAGCTCGCATTTCTGACAAGAAGCCCAACTGCATCCAAATGAGGATGGTCCACAAGCACAAGGAAATAGTTGTTATAGGCCATACAATTCTGGTCTACGTGTGGGTTTGCGGGAGTGTAGACAAAGACTCTCGCTGGTGAAGGATTACCCACAACTAGGTCTCCCCACTCAAGGGTTCGAGCGACCTAGTAAGCGCACCTTTTTTATACCTTACAGTACGTGCCAACGAGTTATGGTGTGTGAAGGAAGACACCAAACCATTACCCAGCCTAAACAATATGCCTTTGATTAATTAAACCCCTTTTAACTCACAGTAGACACAGTTAATAAAAGCACAAATCATAATATTACAAGACATTATTTCGGGGCTGATTCTCTATCCCCAGTGGAGTCGCCAGACTGTGAGACACAGAAACTGGGCGACGCATCCTGTTCCGGGCTCGCGGCCCGGTTGGGAGTACGGAGTAGCCCGCCGGGGACTAAACCGGAGAATAATGGAGTCGCCACCCAGTGTGAACCGGGACAAAGATTTAAGGCCGCACTCACCCCTCGCAATGGAAAACCTCAAACCGTTGGGTTCGGAATGGTCCCTTACTTATGACACTTGTAATAAAATGATTTGTGCAATAATCTTACCAAGCCTAAGCAACATATTTCCAAGGATAGTTTACTCCTAAGTTTGCATGCATAGATACAAAGCTCATATCTAAGTTTACATATAACACATTTTCATATTTGCATACAACCTATTTGCATATAATCTATGTCCGAATTCATGCATAAAGATAAATTGACATACGGAAAGCATTCAATTTCACATTGGTAGACACAGAAGCGCAAACAAATAACATTCTTACAATCATGCATATTAAGGGAAGACAATTAAGCGCATAATGGGAATAGATAACTAAAGAGGTAATACAAATGCATAAGGTAAAAAGAGACAACTATACACTAAAATAGACATGTCGTGATGTGATGCAGAAAAGATATCTAGAATTGACACACACGTGCGTTGGCCTTTTTCCAAGTGGTACGTGGAATTGTATCCCGAGTACAGATCATACTACCGTCTATTCGGAATCGGCTATGAAATTTATGTACGGGTTTCCTTCCTATATACTGCGAGAAATAATGCCCAAATGCTATCATGACATGGGTACACCAATGATAATAGATCGATCCAAGACAAGGATAGATGATGCAATCAATAGATGAAAGACGCGACAAATATCGTGGTAAAGGTAGCCTTTTAGGCTTTTCTTCCCCCAAATATAGAAACTTTTAGTCCAACACCATAAGCCCATTGCGCTTTTCATTACAATGAGTACAAAGATAAAGACAACAATATCAGACTTCGTATACCCGATTGAACACATCTTACATTCAACCGAATATACATCAACCAGCACGGCAAAGCGTCGTGGTAAAGGATTTTAACCCCTCAGAATAGGAGACCTTTAATCCAACTTATTAAGCCCATGCGCTCGATCACATAATGCATATAAAAACTAAAGACAATAATATCGGCTTCGTATACCCGATTGAACATATTTTACATTCAACCGAATATACATTAATCGGCGCGGCGAAGCATCGTGGTAAAGGGTGTTAACCCCTCAAAATATGGGACCTTTAATCCAACTTACTAAGCCCATGCGCTCGATCACATAATGCATATAAAAAATAACATAAATAATATCGGACTTCGTATACCCGATTGAACACATCTTACATTCAACCGAATATACATCAACCGGCGTGGAAAAACATCGTGGTAAAGGATTTTAACCCCTTAAAATAGGGGACCTTTAATCCAACTTACTAAGCCCATGGGCTCGATCACATCATGCATATAAAAATAAAGACAATAATATCGGCTTCGTATACCCGATTGAACACATCTTACATTCAACCGAATATACATCAATCGGCGCGGCAAAGCATCGTGGTAAAGGATTTTAACCCCTTAAAATAGGGGACCTTTAATCCAACTTACTAAGCCCATGCGCTCGATCACATCATGCATATAAAAATAAAGACAATAATATTGGCTTCGTATACCCGATTGAACACATCTTACATTCAACCGAATATACATCAATCGGCGCGGCAAAGCATCATGGTAAAGGATTTTAACCCCTCAAAATAGGGGACATTTAATCCAACTTACTAAGCCCATGCGCTCGATCACATCATTACATAAACAAATAACATGCGGAAATCAAGTAGCGAATAATAAACAAATCAAAACAACATAAAACGAAATATGCGCCGTTTACTCAAGTGGTACGTGGAGTTATATCCCGAATACAGATCATACTACCGTCCATTCGGAATCAGCTATGAAATTTATGTCCGGGTTTCCATCCTATATACCACGAGAGGCGACACACTTTTCATTTTATTCAAAGGCCACAACATACATCATTTTACAATACATGCATTTTTTTATCTATTCAAAGGCCACAACATGCATCTCTCCATAATAATCATCCAAACGAAACTCAATAAATAATAAAAATACAACTGAAAACGGATGTGAAAAATACCCTCAGGTCTAACCTTTTTTTGTCGACTTTCGGACTTGCGTTTCACGGAGATCGGAAGGGTTAAAGCTCCTCAACTTTTCTGGTTCACTGGTTTACGTTTTACCTCGCTGTTTCGCTGCTCAAGCTACTGTTTTGACTCTGTTTTACTGCTGTTTTTCTGTTGTTTGTGCTGTATTTGCTGGTCACTATTTAACGGTAATTTATGGACTGTTTGTGTGTGTTTTGGACTGCTGTTTTGGTGATTTTTTGTGGTTGTTTGCTCACTATTCTAGAGTGATTTTTGGGGACTGTTTCAGGGTAGTTTATGGGCTGTTTTGTGTAGGGTTCTCTCGGCAATGGATGGGCTGTGGTTTGGTCCACGTGAAGTGAGTGTGAGGCAGTGGCGTGTAAGGTATGTGTTTAATGCAACGTGAGGCAGGGGGCTGTTGGCTTTGTGGTGAGGATTTGTTGCGTTGAAGGATGGCCGAGAGGGCAGGTCAGTGATAAAGGGGCAATGTACGTGCGTGAGTGGGCTACTTTGAGTGATGAGGCTGTGGGGTCAAAGGGGCTGATGAACGTGTGCTTTGAAGGTCAGTGTTTAGTGTTGAAAGGGATATAGTATGCACTTGTGGCTGGCGTGTGTTGATAGTGGGGCTGTGCGTGAGGGCTTGAACTTTTGAAGGTAGTGGGGCAGGTGGATTTACGTGAAGATGGCAAGAGGCGTGGGAATTATGTGGCTATTGGCGTGAGAGTGAACTGAATTAATGGTGTCTTAGCGTGAGTGGAGGGGCTGCTACGTGAGTGTTTGTTTTGTTGAAGCCGAAAGGGGTGAGGGTAGAGGACGTGAATGAAGAGGCTTGTGTGTTATGCTCTTTGATGCTGAAAGGTGTGGCTCGTGTTTGTCTAGGTTTAAAGGTTATTGTCTTCTCGGCAGTAGGCTCTTGTTTATTTTGTTGTGTTTGTTTTTTGATGTGACCGTGAGAGAGAGAGAGATCCCTAGGGTTGGATTTGTCCTATTTTTATAGTGGGAGGGTAGGAGGATTAGGGTTTGCATGGATTTAAAAAGGAAAGGGAGATTGTATATTGAAGGGGGATTTGATTTAGTGTCAAACAAGGAAAATACAAGATTGAGGGGGGACAAATTTAGGCTTGATTAGGAAGTTAGTATATTTAGTTTGTGTTGATTAGGCATATAATTTTTTAAGTTAGGAATAATATATTTTTAATTAGGAATAATATTTGATTGATTGATTTTAACTTGGTATGATTATATTTCATGTTTGTTTTATATTTGGTATATGACTTAATTAATATTTAATTTAATTTGGTATATGTTTTAATATTTTATTTAGTTTGGTATATTATTTAATTAATATTTAATTCAATTGGGTTGTATTTTGAGGGCCTTGGGCGTGTGGGCTAGGTGTGGTGGGCGTGTGGGCTTGTCTTGGTGGGTTAGGTGTTGTGTTGGCTTGGTGAGTGGGTTTGGGCCAAGGTTAAATGGTTTGTGGGTTTTGTTAGGCTAAAGGTGCTCTAAACGGAGGTCTAACGAGTGAGCATGACGCTAAACAAGCGAGTCAAATTCTACAAAGTACTGATTTCCATCTTTTCCCTTCCGACGTCTGTTTCCCACGGCTTCCGCGTCTTAAAAGGTAGTGCCTCCAAATGAGACTCATCATAGGGATTTACATGCAAAAATGCAATGCCTACAGGGCCGACTTATATATTCCATGCATCGCACGCATCTCATGCATCTCATGCATACACGCATCATGCTAACCCATGTGTCTTAAAAGCCATCATAGATATCCGATGGATAGAAAAAATAGTTTGTCAAGAAGGGTTTAGCAAACATGGATATCGGGGAAAAGGAAACTGAGAAACAGAAAACCTTATGGCAAGGATAGAGAGATAAGCAAATGGCATCCAACTGAAGTGTCCGAGAAAAGAAGAAGCTTGACAGGCAATGGAAACAGTACTGCCGGTGGAAGTTGAGATACAGTCCATGCGGGTATTAGCAGAAACAGAGTTTCCTGAACAAGAATGGACCTCGCAGAGATTTGAAATAGTTATCACTGCTGGATGAGAAGAGGATGAAGTCCTTACATCACATGCAGATATACCAGAAGAGGTTGGCTCGAGCATTCAACAAGAAGGTGCGTCCTACCAAGATCAGAAATGGTGATCTGGTACTTAAGCAGTCAAAGCCGTCGACTACAGACCTGAGGGGAAAGTTCAGACCCAACTGGGAAGGACCCTACATAGTCTAGAAAGTGATGGGAAATGAGGCAGTGTGACTGTTAGACTTAGAAGGGAACGAGTTCACTGAGCCGATCAATGTGGACAAATTGAAGCAATATTTTGCCTGAGGAAGAGAGGACTGAATAGTCACCAAGGGAATTGGCGGAAAGACCTAACCCAACGGGATATGAAATTCATCCATGCATGCATACACGTAACGCACTTGCATTCTTTTTTTGTTTTGTTTTCTTTGTATTCACAGGTTTCAACGGAGAAAAATAGAAAGCAGCAAACGCAAGCCAACCAGAAGTAGCAACAGTACAGTGTCATCAGTTTAGGAATGAATCACCGGGTTGAGGCCCGCATCAGTATTAGTCTCAGGAAGGAATCCCAGGGTTGAGGCCCATATCAGTATAAGTTTCAGGAATGGATCCCAGGGGGCGAATCCCACATTATCAGCGGTTGAAAGGAAGAATTTCGTGGAGTGAGCGAAAAAAAAAAAGAGAGAGAAGTCCTTGATGGTTAGGCATATGTCCGGTGATGACATTGTTTGCTGTAGGGAGAAACCTTAGAAACGATAAGTGCGAGATGTGCTCTCATCCGGTATTTTAAATAGTTGATCTCAGCTAGACTCGCGAGCACTTGATCACGTGATCTTAGTGGTGGAAGCCTGAGTAGTCGGCAAGATGACTAGTTGAAGAGATGATGGATCAGTGAATGACCGTTTGCCTGGATGTCCACCATGGTTTACTTATGCTACGATATATGATATGGTTGGAAACAAAGAAAGTCTCCGCAATGAAAAGAAAAGAAAAACATAGACCGCCTATAACCAA
The DNA here is from genome assembly GCA_019454045.1 of Zanthoxylum bungeanum. Taxonomy (NCBI): domain Eukaryota; kingdom Viridiplantae; phylum Streptophyta; class Magnoliopsida; order Sapindales; family Rutaceae; genus Zanthoxylum; species Zanthoxylum bungeanum. The sequence continues at coordinate 152,142 of SKCR01051682.1, read as the reverse complement.
TAAGCGTGAAGCTACCCATGGGCGAGTATTAGGACCACCATGAGGAGAAATGCTACCTTAAAGGGTAGGTGAGTCGAAAAAAGAGAAAGAAAGAAAAGAGAAAAAGAAAAAAGATAAAAAGAAAGTTAAAAAAGAAAGCAGTTTTGGGGATGCGTCCCAGGGTCGTGACCCTGTTGGGTTTCTAGATTATTCCCAAGATCAATTCAAGCATAGAAACATGTGTGAATACTAAAAAGAAGTATGGCGGAATCATACTTACATTGATCGGCTTTTGCGATGCGAGGAACAACAAAAATTCTTCAAGCTTTTCCTCCAAGGTTCTCGGCATTGACTCCTCTTTTGTGCTCCATTATGTTCGGCCAAGCTCCAAGCTTGGGTGTGCATTCCATGCCCATGGGTGGGTTTCCCTATCACCTTCGTAAGACTCCTAATGTGTGCTAGCACTCGGAAAAATTTACCGCAAATCTTTCCCTATTCATCTTCTTCTTTCTCGGCAATTGTAAAAATTTGGAGAAGAAAATGGCCCAAGTCCGAGATATGAAAAAGAGAGTGAGAAGAGATTGTGTTTTTTGTGTGTTGTGTATCTAATACACAAAATGAAAGTCAAATACAAAAATAATAAAATAAATGGTAAATGTCTTTCAAGCCATCACATAAGTGTGTTGCACACTCAACCATCAACCAACAACTTCCATCACAATAAAGTGATAAAGTTGACTAGTGATGTGATGCTTGATGTGACTTGTGGGCCCAACTTGATTTGAAATGCGAGTGGGCCCGCAAACACTCCCGGGCTCGGGTTCGCTAATTTCGAATTAACAAATTTTCCGTTGCGATGTAATTAAATCAAATTCAATTAAATAATTATGCCTAGCAAGATTACTATTCACATCGCTAACGAATTAATTCTAAATTAACTCGTTTGCCCGAATTAAAAACTAATTTTAATTCCGCGTCGAAATCCAATTTCGTATAATATATCGAATATATTATTTTATCAATTAATTCCAAATTAATCGTTCTCTCTCTTTAAATAATATTTTATCCCAGATAAAATATCTCTGTAATTAATCCCAGATTAATTTTCTCTCTCTTATAATTAATCCCAGATTAATAAAGTATTAGACATACGTCATCGGTGAATCTTCGGGAAGCGACCCATCAGATCCCCGGATATGTTGGCAGTAAATCTGGTCGACAGACTATCCGAACCCGTACGTATCTAGTACTACGTTTTTACCGATTTACAAGACATGGTTGGCTTCTAGCAAAGCACCGTGCCTACCCAATTCCCCAGAAATATTCTTAAAGGAATATGTGATCTATATCAAGCGTAGTATACGTAGTATTGCGTATTACAATCTAGCATCAGATGTCACGTGCTAGGCCTGGGGCTTGAATTGTGTCTGCCCCGTACGAAGCACATATCGGATCTCTGGTAACTAGTCTCTATAATCTGATAAACATGACCTAGTCATAATATCCCGATAGCTACAGCATAAAAGAGCACCAGTTCCGTATCATATGTGATCATCATCTCCACTATGACTGGAGTGATACTTCCGTCTTGACATCACACCCAATACACTACGATTCTCAATATACCCAGAAGAGGTGTACACAGAACCTGTTAAAGCCCTGGACGACCAAAACCAAAGTATATTGATTTTCGCAAGAATTAGCGGTGCAAGTCTCAGGTTAAGACCAAATACACCTACCCTGATTCGGACTTCCATAGACACATAGACATACTACCAATGGAATTCCGAGGGGTCTATCCAGAGCGAAGCTGTTCCCATACCATCGGTAAACACAACCTCCTATTACACTTGCATGAGTATCATATACCCAAATATAGGAGAACTATGTCGTTATGCTCCCACAACGCGCACAAACGCAATACTAGTCTTTTACGCATTATCGATGTCCAATCTCGATAATACTCCGACTAGGGATATTTAATGATTAAACCTTCATGGATTGATACTGTCTCATATCATCTCAATCCGGAACTAATCATATGGACCTTCTATCATTTATACATCTTGGTAATCTAATTACAAATGATAAAAGGGCAATTTCCCTTGTCACATAGTTAATTTGTACAACAACACCATGATCTGTACAAATAGTGATGCTATGGGTCATAATTGTCCAAGAATCTCCCACTTGGCCTATAGCCAATCACTCAAGTGTCCTACACCCGAACTATATATGGTTCGCTCAAACTTCTGCTGAAGAAAGGCTTTCGTCAACGGATTTACGGTGTTATCATCTTTTGCGATTTATTCGATCATCACATCGCCACGATGTATGATCCGAACGAATCAGATTAATATTTGAAGTATATATCTGGATCATTGATGAGACCATTAATTATTTAGCCTGTGCTGTAGCCTAGCTCAGCTGCTAACAGAACTACTCCTAATCTGATTATGATTATTATTAATCCTAAAGGCTTCTATTGCTGCCTCAGTTGCAGCAATATTCCGCTTTTGTTGTTTATTCGGCAATAATATCTTACTTGGAAGATTTCCAGCTCACTGTTCTGTTATTCAAACTGTATAGTACCTTTATCACGACTAATAGTCGTTTTTGTCGGTTTGGAAACTTGCAGAGGTGATCCCAGTCACTTCAAGTTCTCATTCTCCATAGTATAAGAAAGCATCCTTAGTTCGTCTAAGATACTTAAGGATGTTCTTAACATCAATCCAGTGACTATCACTTGGATTGGCCCGATTGTGACTCCATATGCTCAAAGTATATGAGACACCAGGTCACGTACATTTATTTCAATGTATGAGTTCTCGGAGAGTGCCAACAACCTTTAGATCTATCCCAGTAGATCTTTATTCCTAGAATAAAGGTTGTTTCTCTCAAGAATTCTACGGAGAATTTTCATGAAAGCCAAGCTTTCACCGATTGTATTATGGGAATATCATTTCCAAGAAATGATATGTCATCATTACTTAGGACATTCATTGTCAGTGCGCTCCCACTAACCTTCTTATATACACAATAATCATTTTCGTTTTGAATTAAATCATATACCATTATGATTACATCAAAATGATAGTTCCAAGAATGCTATGCTTGCTTCAATCCATCCATGGATCGAGTTAACTTGTAAACCTTGTTTGCTCGTTTTGGTACGACAAAACCATTAGGATGTTTTAAAAACATCCTCCAAAAGGTTTCCGTTTAAGGAAAGCGATTTTGACGTTCCAGCTGCCATATTTCATAAATGAAACATGCAGCATTAGCAAGCATTGTCCAAATGGATTTAACCATGACAACAGGTAAAAGGTTTCTTCATAATCGACACAATGTTGATAACGATACATTTTCGCTACAAGCCTAGCTTAGTACGTTGGTATGTTGCCTTCCATGTATGTCTTCCTTGAAGAATGATATAGTACCAATAGGCACAATGCCTTTCGGTACAACAACTAGTGTCTAAACTTGGTTGGTACACATGGAATCCATTTCGGACTTCATGGCACTTTGCCATAATAGGGAGTCGATACCTTGTATCACTTCCTCATACGTAGTCAGTTCGTATTCCTCAATAAGATTGACATCTTTATGAGGTGAGATCAGAAACCCATACCTCCCAGGTTGTTCTCTGACTCTCTCTAACTTACGCGGTTCTTGTGTATTCGAAGTTTATTGGTATAGTTTCATCCTTGATTAACTATTTGGGTTTCATTAAGGAATCGGTGTCTGGAATAGTATTACTCCGATTTTCATCGAGTTTTACTTTCCTCCCACTTACCACTGCATATAGGTATTCCTCTTAGGAAAACCGCATGGCGAGTAACAATCCCATTGTTCTCTAGTGAGTTGTTTAAGTACTATACTTTGGTTACCCTAGGATAACCTACAAATAGGCACTTATCCGATTTGGGTTCTAGTTTGGTATCATCCAAACTTATGCCCAACATACCCAAATCTACAGGAATGAGAAAACCCGGTTTCTTTCCTGTTCATATCTAATATGAAGTCTCTCTACCATATTTTTATGGAACCTTATTCAAAATGAGTTTTGCACTGTATAATGCTTATCCTTTGAAGGAAATGGTAGCTCAGAGTGACTCATGATAAACCTTATCATGTCCAACAAAATTTGGTTTCTCTGTTCGGACACATCGTCAAATTGACGTGTTCCGGGAGGAGTCCTCATTGAAAGAATACTATACTCTTTCAAGTATTTGAGAAACTTATTGCTTAAGTATTTTCCATTATGGTCTAACCGTGACGGTTTTAATACTATAGCTGGTCTGTTTGTCTACTTCGTGTCGAAACTCTTTGAATTCATCAAAAGTTTCTGATCCGTGTTTCACGAGAAACACATAACCAAAACGCGATGCCACATCTGTAAAGGTTACGAAGTGTTCATATACACCTCTAGCCTAGCTAGACATGGGCCCACTTACGTCACTATGAACGAGGGCTAACAGATCGGTGGCACTTGCACTTTTACCAAGTAAAAGGTGTTTTAGGCACTTTGCCCAATAAACTAGATTCGTAGACATCATTTGAATAGAATCAAATCCGTCCTAGTATCCACTCTTCGAAAGTGTGGCTATACGAGTCTTGTTAATTGTGTCCCAGACAACAATGCCACATTTAAGTTTCAACTGATTAATTCAGTTTGAGCTATTTGTTTGTCATGTTATACGTTTGAGATTTATTTATATTCAAAATATAAATACTGTTATTCATATCCAATGTGTTCATCTCAATATCATCTTTATAAAATAAAACACTTTAGTGTTCTAGAATATAAAGGTATACCCGCAACAGGTTAAACCCTGATATAGAGATAATGTTTCTAGTCAAACTAGTTACATTGTAACAGTTTCCTAATTTAAGTACACACCCAAAGGGTAGTTCCTAAACTTAGGTTTCTACGGTTAAAACAGCGACTTTCGTCCCTTTTCCGATTCGCAGAGAAGATCTCAACTGAAGTTAGTCTCCTACTTATCAGCAGATTCTGCACACCAGTACATATATTTATGTACCACATCCAGTATCTAAAATCCAATTTTAATACTAGTAGTGAACATGTTAATGACAAATATATTTGAAGCTGGAGCCTTGCACCGTCTTCAATTCCCTCATGTTTGTCTTGTCCATACGACAGTCACGCTTCCAGTGACCCCGTTTGCCACAGTTTAGGCAGACATTTTGGGATATGTCATTTGTCTTCCCAGAAGATTATAATGACTTTGCCGTTGCCCCTTTTCCACACCCCAGAAGCCTTTGTCCAAGCCTTGGCCTTCTGGGATGTCGAAGTAAGATGCGCCTTGCGCTTCTTGCCTATTGCAAACTCTGGTTTTGTCTACTTGAGTATAGTCATTAACTCTCCAAGAGTTTTCTATTGCAATTTGTACTTCTAAGATCTAAGGATAGATCTATGAAGATCCTTCAATTTCATTATCATACTATAAGGATCTAATCTTTAGTTCTGAATAAGAAATTAAGGAGTCTTTGCGGCAAGCATAACAGATTAAGCACTAAAGTTATCATCACATGAATATTCCAAATATCATGTTCTACTATTTGCTCAACTCTAGGCTTAGGCTCGAGACGTCACTCTATCAAATAAAGTAACTTCTCGGTCCTCAGGACTATCCTGAGATTTTATTCCCAATCTGAAAATTAAAGCCGTTTAATGACATTTTCACCCAGGATTATGTTCTAAACGCTAATCTTTCTCTTGATTCCAATAGTCTAACTATCAAATCAACGATTTCGGGTACTATTAAATATAATGATTACTATAGTCTAACTATATAATCAACTATAATTTAATTAATTTAAATTCAATTATATTGATTATTATAATTCAATTATAAAATCAACTATTAATTGAAGTAGTTTGAATACAGTCCAACTGTTCAATTTATAAAACAACGATTAAATATTAGTCCAACTAATATATTAATTTATTGACGAAAAATGAAATGAGCGCGTGTTGGCAAGTAACTAAACGAATATTGCAAATTTAATACTTGCCTCCCACTATTTTTCGGCGAGCCTCTAACCCTCTGTGGTGTACTCGGGAAACCTTGTTTCCTAGTGGGCTAGAATCCCGTTAAATAACACACAATCTTGACTTTGGCCAACAAATTGTATGATAATTAACTAGGTAGATCTCTAGGATCAATTGGATCCCATCCAATTCCTAGATCCAGTAGGTGGACATCCAAGTCCGAAACATATATCTTATATATGCCAATATATCCAATATATTCCCTAACCTTTTTCCTCTGAATCAGCTAAGCCTTGGCTTTGGCACAACAAACTTAATGATCCCAGTTAAGCGGAATCCATTGACCTTGGAAAGCTTCGTAATCGATGTCGATGGACAAGAAGTGATCTTGACTTTGGCCAACAAATCACAACTTGGATAAGACACCGATATGGAACAAAGCCTTCATGATTCAAACACATCCGCGACGGACAAAAGTCTTGACTTTGGCCAACAAACCAATGCCAATCTTGGATCTTGAGTAAGAATCACTCAATGGAAGGAAAAACGCTTAATATATGTTGAGGGTTTTTTCACGTAATTGGCAACCAATTAATTATCTTTGTTAAGGTCTCATCATCATACACCCTTAAGCATGCATTCTAAAAGCATAATAAGGCGCGTATAAATAAAATAATAATGATATGCGGATGGATATTTAAACACATTGTTCCTAGAACAAATCTCTCCATTTCCTCTCTCCCGCTAGCACAAGTATTACTTCTACCCGATTACATAACACTTCTAAAGAAACCTCATTTACATTGAGGGGAATAGGTGAGAAGAGGAATACAAATAGTCAAGAGGTAATAGGCTGGACACGCAAGTCCAATTTAATAAATTCTAAATTTATTACAACAATTTCCAAAATTGCCCTCACCCATCTAATATCCATCTGATATACATTATTCATACATCGCATCCATGTATTCACACAAAGCATGTTATCAATCAATCTAATCCAATTAATTAATCTGAAATTAATGACCATCCAATGTTCAAACAACGATTTGATTTTGCGCGAGTCCGACTCGTTTTGCGAATAAGTACTCAAAGTACGAATTCTCGAATTATATTAAACTACAATATTAAATCCAATTTAATTTGTATTCAATACTAATTCTATATTTAATTCCAAATTAAATATTACACTTTTTAATGTGCCTTTACGACTTAGATTCCAAATCTAATCGTTACGGGTCTCAAAGCCCAATTAACATCCAATGTCAATTTAATTAAAGTCCAATGGGCTTTTAATTAATTTCTTAAGGCATGGACTTTTGGTCAATATGGGTCAAACCCAAATACCAAAACCCATTTAAGGAATCACCCTTATTTGCCAAGAAACCAATTTAGGCCCAATTAAAATTAAAGGTCCATTAAGTTATATTTGGACTTTATGGATATGGTTTTGGGCCCAATTGGATCCAACAAATTAGCCTAAACCAAACTTGGCCCAACTAAGCCCATTAAGCCCAATTACAACTTTTACAAGCCCAATTCCAAAATAAGCCCAATTAATTTAATTCCAAAATTCCAAATTTCATAATTAAATTAACCAAAGTGTATAGCATAATTAATTAACCAAATTAACATTTCCAAAACACTAATTTACTCAATTAATTATGCTTATCATCATCAACTTATGTCCAACACAATTGAATCAAAAAATCAATCATTTTCATGCTTACAAGTCACGGCAATTTGGGGTTTTCTTTGTCCGATTCGGTTTTAATCCAATTAAATCCTAAATCAACATTACCCAAATGATTTCAACTCATCCAATGATCAAAAACACAAAATCACCATGACATTAGGGTAGTCTTATGTTTCGGCCAAGCCTAGCATTTTGGGGAAAAATTGATCCAATCCATTTTTCACAAAATTGATCACAAACAACTCCAAGTCATCCATATACAAGCATGCTCAAACAAGTAATTTAGTCAAAACATGCTCAAATCCAATTTACCCAAATTTTACCCTAAGTATATTTCATGCTCAAAATGGATCAAGATACCATTGTTGGGTTTCTAGATTAGTCCCAAGATCAATTCAAGCATAGAAACATGTGTGAATACTCAAAAGAAGTATGGCGGAATCATACTTACATTGATCGGCTTTTGCGATGCGAGGAACAACAAAAATCCTTCAAGTTTTTCCTCCAAGGTTCTCGGCATTGACTCCTCTTTTGTGCTCCATTATGTTCGGCCAAGCTCCAAGCTTGGGTGTGCATTCCATGCCCATGGGTAGGTTTCCCTATCACCTTCGTAAGACTCCTAATGTGTGCTAGCACTCGGAAAATTTTGCCGTAAATCTTTCCCTATTCATCTTCTTCTTTCTAAGCAATTGCAGAAATTTGGAGAAGAAAATGGCCCAAGGCCGAGAGATGAGAAATAAAGTGAGAAGAGATTGTGTTTTTGTGTGTTGTGTATCTAATACACAAAATGAAAGTCAAATACCAAAATAATAAAAGAAATGGTAAATGTCTTTCAATCCATTGCATAAGTGTGTTGCACACTCAACCATCAACCAACAACTTCCATCACAATAAAGTGATAAAGTTGACTAGTGATGTGACGCTTGATGTGACTTGTGGGCCCCACTTGATTCGAAATGTGAGTGGGCCCGCAAACACTCCCGGGCTCGGGTTCGCTAATTTCAAATTAACGAATTTTCCATTGCGACGTAATTAAATCAAATTCAATTAAATAATTATGCCTAGCAAAATTACTATTCACGTCTCTAACGAATTAATTCTAAATTAACTCGTTTGCCCGAATTAAAATCTAATTTTAATTCCGCGTCGAAATCCAATTTCGTATAATATATCGAATATATTATTTTATCAATTAATACCAAATTAATCGTTCTCTCTCTTTAAATAATATTTAATCACAGATAAAATATCTCCGTAATTAATCCCAGATTAATTTTCTCTCTCTTATAATTAATCCCAGATTAATAAAGTACGAGACATACGTCATCGGTGAATCTTCGGGAAGCGACCCATGAGATCCCCGGAAATGTTGGCAGTAAATCCGGTCGTCGCACTATCCGAACACGTACGTATCTAGTACTACGTTTTTACCAATTTACAAGACATGGTTGGTTTCTAGCAAAGCACCGTGCCTACCCAATTCTCTAGAAATATTCTTAAAGGAATATGTGATCTATATCAAGCGTAGTATACATAGTATTGCGTATTACGATCCAGCATCGGATGTCACGTGCTAGGCCTGGGGCTTGAATTGTGTCTGCCCCGTACGAAGCACATATCGGATCTCTGGTAACTAGTCTCTATAATCGGATAAACATGACCTAGTCATAATATCCCGATAGCTACAACATAAAAGAGCACCAGTTCCGTATCCTACGTGATCATCATCTCCACTATGACTGGAGTGATACTTCGTCTTGACATCACACCTAATACACTACGATTCTCAATATACCCAGAAGAGGCGAACACAGAACCTGTTAAAGCCCTAGACGACCAAAACCAAAGTATATTGATTGTCGCAAGTATTAGCGGTGCAAGTCTCAAGTTAGGACCAAATACACCTACCCTGATTCGGACTTCCATAGACACATAGTCATACTACAAATGGAATTCTGAGGGGTCTATCCAGAGCGAAGCTGTTCCCGTACCATCGGTAAACACAACCTCCTATTACACTTGTATGAGTATCATATACGCCAAATATATGAGAACTATGATGTTATGCTCCCACAACACGCACAAGCGTAATACTAGTCTTTTACGCATTATCGATGTCCAATCTCGATAATACTCCGACTATGGATATTTAATGATTAAACCTTCGTGGATTGATACTGTCTCATATCATCTCAATCCGGAACTAATCATATGGACCTTCTATCATTTATACATCTTGGTAATCTAATTACAAATGATAAAAGGGCAATTTCCTTTGTCACATAGTTAATTTGTACAACAACACCATGATCTGTACAAATAGTGATGATATGGGTCATAATTGTCCAACAGACCCACATCAGCATCAGTTTTGGGGATGAGTCTCAGGGTCATGACCCACATCATCAGCAGCTTTGGGGATGCGTCCTAGGGTCGTGACCCACATCATCAGCAGTTTTGGGGATGCGTCTCAGGGTCGTGACCCACATCATCAGTAGTTTTGGGGATGCATCCCAGGATCGTGACCCATATCATCAGCAGTTTTGAGATGTGTCCCAGGGTTATGACCCACATTGTCAACGTTATCGGGATGCGTCCGAGGGTCGAGGCCCCTGTTGTCGGTTGTAGTTATCGGGATGCGTCCCAGGGTCGTTGGCCCCCTGCATCATCAATTTTAGGGATTCGTCCCAGGGTCGTGACCCACATTGTCAACGTTATCAAGATGCGTCCTAGGGTCGAGGCCCCCGTTGTCGGTTGTAGTTATCGGGATGCGTCCCAAGGTCGTTGGCCCCATGTTTCATTAGTTTTGGGGATGCGTCCCAGGGTCGTGACCTATATTGTCAGCGGTATTGGGATGCGTCCCAGGGTCGAGGCCCCCGTTGTCGGCTGCAGTTATTGGGATGCGTCCCAGGATCGAGGTCCACTACATCATCAGTTTTGGGGATGCGTCCCAGGGTCGTGACCCACATTGTCAACGGTATTGGGATGCGTCCTAAGGTCAAGGCCCCCGTTGTCGGTTGCAGTTATTGGGATGCGTCTCAGGATCGAGGTCCACTGCGTCATCAACTCAGCTCGAAGCAGCAGGCAAGTCAGGTGGCAGCTGGCGAGCCAGGTGAGTAAAAATGCATTGCATAAACTTTGATAGGATCGTCACTGTCACACACTGCACAAGTCCCATCAAAGTGGGGGCGACTGTAGGCACTGCATTTTTGCATGTAAGTCCCTATGATGAGTCTCATTTAGAGGCACTACCTTTTAAGTCGCGGAAGTCGCGAGAAACGGACGTCGGAATGGAAAATTCAGAAATTAGTATTTTGTTGGATTTTATTCGCTTGTTTAGCTTCGGGTTCGCTTGTTGGACCTCTATTTTAAAACACATTCTTAGCCCATCTCACCCAAGCCCAATCAAAGAAATAATTAAAGCATATTTAAAACACAAATTAAATTAAATTAAATTAAATTAAATCCAATTAAAATCCAATTCCTAATTTAAGCAAATCTCTTCCTAAATTAAATAAATCACCTACCAATTTAAATATATTCCCCCACCAAAATACAATTATCCTTTCCCTTTTTAAACTAATTAAATTCATCCCTAATTTACTTGATCTTGTTTCCTTATTTTAAAATCTCATGCACAACCCTAACCCTAGCTTGTAACTATAAAACATAACACTAATGCAACCCTAATGCGAGACAACTCACGGTCTATTCTTCTATCCACCCACACGGCCAACCCTAGTAGCATCTCTCTCTGGAACAACAAAAATAAACCTTAGACCAGACAAGCCTTCTCTCTCGGCTCCCCACTATTTAACAGCCCTCCACACATGGAAGAAACTCACTGCAAAGCTACCAAAAAACCCTAGCTTTGTCCCCCTCACACGCCCTTCACTCACAAACAACAAACAATAAGCTTCTCTCTTCTCTCTCTCCCATCTTCTCTCCTCTCTCTTCACTCGGCTTCGCATATCACAAACCAAAAACGTAAACACTTCTCTGGCTGAATACACGCACAGAGACCATGCAACCCTACATGTAACACAACAAATAAACTCACACAAACGGCCACACATAACAAAAGCCGCTCCCAAACATTCCCATCTCTCCTCACGGAATACAGGCACATGGCCCTCATCATTAATAAACACACACGTAGCACACAACCCTCCATAAATCAACAAAAATGAGCCACGCACCACTCTCTCTCATCAAGTAAACCCTAATGCCTTGACGCTTCTCTCCATCACACTAACCCACTCACGAACACCTCACGCTCTCCCTCTCTCACCACCGATTCACACAATCGACCGACTCACTTTGATGCAGCCCATACGTAAACAATAAAGTAACCTTGCAACCGGACTAAACAAAGGCCACGTGAGCAGCAACACATCCATTCAGCCAAAAACGCACTGCCCATAGTTACTGAACAAGAACCCACTCACAAAACTGCCCAAAATAGTCCATGAAACTGCCCAAAACAGTCCCGAACTGTACCCAAAAAACTACCTGAAACTGCACCTAAAAAATTGCCCAAAACAGTCCAGAATTCGCCCCGAAACAGTGAGAAAAAACTGCAGCCCCAAGCCCTTAAATAACCGCCAAAATAGTCCCTTATTTACCGTAAAATAGTGACCAAAATACAGCAAAAACAGCAGTAAAATAGAGTGAAAACAGCCGCCCAAACAGCGAAATAGCAAGGGAAAACATTAAACCAGTGAACCGAAGGAGTTGCGGAGCATCAACCCTTCCGACGACTGTGCACCGTACTTTCGAGAGACGATTTAAAAGGTTAGACCTGAGGGCACTTTTCTTATTTATTTTCATTCATCTTTTAATTGTTTTATTTATTCTATTTATTTTCTTCGCATGAGAGTCATTTGTAGATGCATGTTGTGGCCTTTGAATGGATGGGAAAATGTGTCGTCTCTTGTGGTATATAGGATGGAAACCCAGACGTGAATTCCATAGCCGAATTCGAATGGACGGTAGTACGGTCTGTACTTGGGAAACAACTCCACGTACCACTTGAGCAAACGGCACATGTTTCACTTTGCTTTTGTTTCTTGTTCGTTTATTATTCGCATTTTATTATTCTGCCATTTACTTTACGTACGTTGTGTGTTTATGTGTTGATGATATAGTGCGCACGGGCAAATCAAGTTGGATTAAAGGTCCTCCATTTTGAGGGATAAAAAGCCTAAGGGCTACCTTTGCCACGATGTTTTACCGCGCCGGACGAAGTACGTTTGGTTGGATGTGAGATATGTTCAACTGAGCATACAAAGTCCTATATTGTTGTCTTTATTTTTTATGCATTGTGATGTGATGCGCATGGGCTTATTATGTTGGTCTAAAGGTCCTCCATTTTGAGGGATAAAAAGCCTAAGGGCTACCTTTACCACGACATTTCGCTGCGCCTTTTATATTCCGTCTTTTACTTTACGTACATTAGTTGTTTATGTAATTGATGATATAGTGCGCATGGTCTTAGTATGGTTGTCTAAAGGTTCTCTATTTGAGGGAGGAAAAGGCCAAAAGGCTACCTTTATGACAATACTTTACCGCGCCGGACAAAGTATGTTTGGTTGGATGTGAGATATGTTCAACCGAGCATACAAAGTCCTATATTGTTGTCTTTATTTTTTTTGTAATGTCATGCGCATGGGAAAATCAAGTTGGATTAAAGGTCCTCCGTTTTGAGGGATGAAAAGCCTAAGGGCTACCTTTGCCACGACGTTTTTCCGCGCCGGAAAAAGTATGCTTGGTTGAATGTGAGATATGTTCAATCCAATATACGAAGTCCCATATCATTGTCTTTACTTTATATGTATTGTAATGTAATGCGCATGGGCTTATTATGTTGGTCTAAATGTTCTCTATTTGAGAGAAGAAAAGTCCAAAAGGCTACTTTTATGACAGTACTTCACTGCGCCTTTTATTATTCTATTGTTTGCTTTCTGTATGTCATCTCCTTGCATAATCATGCATCATATTGCAATACGCATGGGCAAATCAAGTTGGATTAAAGGTCCTCTATTTTGGGGGATAGAAAGCTGAATGGCTACCTTTGCCACGGCGTTTTGCCGCACCGGACAAAATATGTTCGATTGAATGTGAAATACGTTTAATTGGACACTCGAAGTCCTATATAGATATGGGCATATATCGCATCTCTTTTCTTTCACTTTCATTGTCTATCTTTTGCATCACATCATTGCACGTTTATTTTAATGTACAACTGACTCATTAGTTATCTCTTTGCATTATGTACCTAATTGCTTCTCTTTATTATGCACGATTGTGCAATTACCATTTATTTGTGTTCCCACATGTATAAGTACAATGTGCTTATGAAATTTTATGCTTGCCATTATTTTGATTCACTTTTATGCGTGTTTGTACAATTACGATTTCCTTGTGTTTCCGTATCCATGAATATGGAGTACTTATGAAGTTGTATGCTTGTCGTATTTCAATTTACCTTTATGCATGCAAATTTGGACATAGGTTATATGCAAATAGGTTGTATGCAAATTCGGACATAGGTTATATGCAAACTTAGATATGAGCCTTGTACTTATGCATGTGAACTTAGAAATAGAATACCCTTGGAAATATATGTTGCTAGATTCGATTAAATTATTGCACAAATCATTTCATTACAAGTGCCATAAGTAAGGGACCATTCTGAACCCAAGGGTTTGAAGTCTTCCCTTGCGAGGGGTGAGTGCGGCCTTAAATCGTTTCCCGGTTCACACCGGGTGGCGACTCCATGTTATTTCTCTGGTTTAGTCCCCCGCGGGCTACTCCTTACTCCCAATCGGGCCGCGAGCCCGGATCAGCGTCGTCCAACATCTGTGTCCTACACTGACTTAATGAGGATACCGCTATATTGGCCGGTTGGTAATTATTTATAAATTTTTTTTAACCTGACTAAGCATGGATATCGTCTGGTTGGTCGGTTGGTAATTAATTATTAATTTGACTTAATCAGGTTCTCGTCTATATGGCTGGTTGGTAATATCACACAAGTTAATATATTATATTAAGTGAGATATCTAAAATAGTAGTAATAGAAGTGGATCATTTAACCCCAATATTTTCTCTCATTGTACTTTTACCTTTTTAATTTCCAGCATTTACTTTTCAGCATTTTTCTTTATGTTTTTTATTTTTAAGCTTTTAGTAGTTGTAAATATGTGTCGTAGCTAATCCCGTTATCTGGGGTTGTGATGAAATCCAATATCACCGGTTTAAAAGGGTTTATTTTATAGTTTGGGTAATATAAAGGTTTACTTATTAAGTCTTAAGCTTAATGCTTCTTGTTAACTAGCCATTAATAAGATTGATCTGGTAAACTTAAAATAAACTTGACGAAGGAATTTTAGGTTTCAGCCTTAGACTTAATAGTCCATGATCTTCCTTGAGGATATATAACCCTTTAATAGATTTCCTTACATGATAGACATATACCTGTTAGGTGGGGGTAGCCACAATTGGAACTTAATCTTAATGAATTCAGGTGACTTGGTTGACATAGACATATGGTTTAATTGGGTTACACTGGGTATTTGCATCTGACCATCGACAAAGGCTTTTGCAGTATTCCAGGTTAGTAAACCAGTATATTACACAAACATGAAATAACCACTTCATCTTTAAAAAGGTATTGGAAAGATTCATAACCCTGGATAGTTTAATAATATTGAATTTTCCTTAATCTACTTTCGCGCTATTTTCATTTACTTGTTTTAATTTTCAAGTCACCATCCAATCAAAATAATCAATCTATTAGGTACTCGTAAATATTTGGCTTCATAAATTAATAGTTTAGGTATTAAGTCCTCGTGGTATCGATATTTTTTATACTACTTGAACGATACATGTGCTTGCGTTATACGCGTGTGATTACGCACCGGTCAAGTTTTTGGCGCCGTTGCCGGGGACTTAGTTTTCATTCACTATTAATTTTAAGGTTAGATACGTTACTTGTGTCTAATTTCTTTTTGCTTATTTTTTTTGTTTTCTTGTATTTCAGGTTCTCAAACACTACATGAGACGAACCAGAAGCTTTGAAATCCGACCGCTTGACCCAGAAATTGAAAGAACCATCAGACAGTTGAGAAGGGAAAGGCGAGAAGGCCAAGAAACAATCGTTAACATGGAACCTGAACCTTTGGAAGTTGCACCACCAATTCCCATTCGAGACAGAACCATTCCGGTGGTTGATGGCTTCATTTCCTGTATTTTACTTCCTCCATTATCAGTAAATGTGTGTGACATCAAAACATGCATTCAGATGATTCAACAGTCAGTTCAGTTTGGGGGGAATGCAACTGAAGATCCTAATGCCCACATCAGCAACTTTCTGGAAGTTTGCGGCACTTTCAATTACAACCGAGCAGCTGAAGAAGCTATGAGACTGCGTGTTTTCCCATATTCCTTAAAATACAGAGCAAAGGCTTGGCTACATTCACTACCAGCAGGTTCCATCACAACTTGGAACACTCTAGCCACAAAATTCCTTGCAAAGTATTTTCCACCAGCCAGAACAGCAAAACTGAGGAATGACATCACATCCTTTGTACAACATGACTCGGAAACTCTCTACGAAGTTTGGTAAAGGTACAAGGAATTGCTCCGGAAATGTCCTCACCATGAGATTCCAAATTGGCTTCAAGTCCAAACTTTCTATAATGGATTTTCTGGACTAATGAGAACCACGATTGATGCTGCTGCTGGAGGTGCTTTAATGGAAAAACAAGAAGATCAAGCCTGAGACTTAATCGAAGAAATGGCTAACAACAATTCCTTGTGGCCAACAGAATGGAGCATGATCTAGAGAATTGCAGGAATTTATGAAGTTAGAGCCAACTCAGTAGTGAATATTAAGTTGGATCAGATGTCCAAATGCCTTGAAAAACTCAGCACGCAAGTTGTAAACATTGCCGGAGCCATAAGTTCACCATATGGAGGAGTACTAGAACCAAACCAACAAGAAGAGACGGTGAACTATGTCAACAATTTCAACAGACATGGGAACAATCCATATTCCAACACCTACAACCCAGAGTGGAGGAATCATCCCAATTTTTCATGGAGCAACAATTCAGGGCAAAAGAACAATCCACCACCTGTATTCCAACATCAAAACAAAGGCGAGGAGTTTGAAAAAGAATCAGAAATGAAAGAATAGTTTGCAGAGATGTTCAAAAAGCAACAAACAACATATGATGCTATGTTTCAAAGTCAATCTGCCTCTATCAAAGCACTTGAGAATCAAATTGGACAACTGACCAATGCTCAGAGTTATAGACCACCAAGTAATCTTCCCAACAACACAGAAACAAATCCAAGGAACCGAAGGAAGGAGCAATGTCAAGCCATCACCTTGAAAAGCGGTACTGAAATCAATAAAGATGATGGAATCAAGGCATCCATTGAAGAAGTTCAAAAAGAAGCAGAGCAATAGATGGAGAAAAAAGAAGCAAAGGAAAAAGATCAAATCACTCTAGCTCCACCTTTTCCACAGCATCTTCAGAAAAATAAACTGGACAAGCAGTTTGCTCATTTCATGGAGGTTTTCAAAAAGCTACACATCAACATCCCATTTGCAGAAGCGTTGGAAGAAATGCCCAGCTATGACAAATTCATGAAAGACATTCTTTCACGAAAATGGAGATTGAGAGATTACGAGACAGTAACATTGACAGAAGAATGCAGCGTCATCATTCAGAGGAAACTTCCCCCGAAGTTGAAAGATCCTGATAGTTTCACTGTCCCATGCACCATTGGAGAACATTATACCGGTAAGGCTTTATGTGAGTTAGGTTCAAGTGTTAATTTGATGCCTTTTTCTATTTACAGGAAACTGTAAATTGGAGAAGCAATGCCTACCTCCGTCTCACTGCAATTTGCTGATAGAACGCTCGTATTTCCGAGAGGAGTTGTTGAAGATGTGCTGGTCAAAGTTGACAAACTCATTCTCCCAGCAGATTTTATTATCCTTGACATGGAAGAAGACAAAGATGTACCTATCATCCTTGGGAGACCATTTTTGTCTACAGGTCGAACTGTTATTGATGTGTAAAAAGGAGAACTAACCATGAAAGTTCAGGACCAAGAAGTTACCTTTAATGTTTTCAAAGCCATGAAATTTCCGAGCGATGAAAATGAGGAGGAATGTTTCAGAATTAATGTTGTAGATAGTATCATCCAGGATACTGATGTAGTACCACTTCCCACGGATAAACTTGAAGCTTGCATCACCAACATGACTAACAGTGAGCTAGATGCTGAAATCCTGGAATGTATCAACTATCTTGACAAGCCGTTTCATTTCAAATCGACACCACCAGTTGAAAGCCTGGAAATCCCGAAAAAGGAGCAGATCAAGCCCTCAATTAAGGAACCACCGCAGTTGGAGCTGAAGTTACTTCCTAGCCATCTCAGGTATGCATTC
Organism: Zanthoxylum bungeanum; assembly: GCA_019454045.1. Classification (NCBI taxonomy): domain Eukaryota; kingdom Viridiplantae; phylum Streptophyta; class Magnoliopsida; order Sapindales; family Rutaceae; genus Zanthoxylum; species Zanthoxylum bungeanum. Next base: position 133,980 of record SKCR01051682.1, on the reverse strand, counting down.
GTTGGAAACTCTTCTGAATTACCTATAATTATTTCTTCTTCGCTAGCATTGGAGCAGGAAGAAAAGTTACTGAGAGTGTTACGAGAACACAAGAGAGCCATTGGCTGGACTATAGTAGATGTTAGGAAACACAATTCCTAATATATTTACATGTTTGTCCTCTTAGGATCTAACCATACATGTATTACTAGTACTAGATTTATTTACAAACTAATTGAAATAAATCAAAGTTAATCACAACACAATTGCATACTTTTCTTCTTGTAGAGACCTCTTAATCAAACTAAATTGATTGTTTAACTCAATAAGCAAATGGTCTTATTTATAGGAGGGAAACCAAGACACTATGTAATCACATGCATTGATTACTATTAATCACATTATTATGATGCATAATGACTTTCTCTAACCCTTCCAAAAAGGTTACCATCATGGGTGTACCATATGTTCCCCACTTAACATTTTACTAATTTTTGTTACTTAACAACTCTTGTTGTTACTTAATTATTTGATTCACAACTCTTGTTGTTACTTAATAAATTCAAACATGAAATTATTACTAATTGTTGTTATTTAACAACACCAAATAATTTCCAATTAACAACAATTTCCAACATCTCCCACTCACATATGATGGGATCAACAATTTTTATTATCTCTACAAGAATAATTCATACTTTGCAATTGTGTCGTGCGACCAACATACTTCGAGAGCTCAATTTCTATACATCTGTTAGGAATATATAGCTGCTCGAAAAATGGATAGAACCATAGTTGATTATGTATACAGTATCATCGATCATTTATCACATTATATCTCTCTCGATCTCTTTTCGAATGTAATATTTATTTTGTATTCACAATCATGTTTGATCACATAGAATAACATAATTGGTCGACCAGTGAATACAAGCTAATGTGATATTACTCATATAATGATATTTCTCCTTTCTCGAATCTCTCAACCTTGATTCAATTCACTTTTCCAGAGATGTCCTTTCGGATCGAATTTCTCATGATCCTTCAGTAACACTCCAAGATAGCGATCATCAAATCTAAGTTTTGAGAAGTAGACAAGAGTCTAAAGGGTACAAGGTGAGATTGAAATAATCTCAAGGGTCTCACACAATATCAAGACTGAGATCTTTACTTGTATTACCCTCAATAGTCGCAAATGTACACATGGTATGAAAACATGTGCTACGGTATTCTCTCATTTCCCATGGAGTGCATGTCTCATAAAATACCGTACAGATTATAGTTCAGACAAACACAATGTCTAACTCATAACTGACATTAAGACAAGTAAGGTGAAATGAACTTATTCACCTTAGGTCATATCACAGAGAAAGTGACCTCATAACGACATTACTTAATTTTCAAGCTTGAGCTCTCTAAATTATCACTGAGATAATTAGCTTAAAAATTTATATCATCTCTCATTAACACAAAGTAATGGAGGCGATTGCCCGTGTGAGAGGGCCAATCATTCACTTGTCCGACATACTTCTCATACTACCTAATAATATATTTGTTTAAACATGTATCAACATAATAACATGTAAGCATTGAACACAAATATTAATGAGTATTAACATTAGTAAACATTATTTGGGAAAAATACATATCATAATATGTAAGCACATTAACATCTACACAATCCCTGAGTTTTTACATGTCTAACAAAGACATCTCTAGGAACAGGCTTGGTCAATGAATCTGCTACCATTTCTTGCGTAGAAATGTACTTCATGTTTACCTATTCTCGTGCAACTTTGTCTTTCATAAAGTTATATTTGGTATCTATATGTTTCGTTTTACAATGGAATTTTGGGTCTTTTGTGTAGGCTATCGATGCTTCACTATCACAGTTAACTAATACTGGACTAGAAGCTTCATTTGACATACCCAAATGATCCAAGAACCTTTTCAACCACACAGCCTCTTGTACTGCTGATGAAAAGGCCACAAATTCAGCCTCCATTGTGGATAAGGCTATACAAGACTGTTTCTTACTGCTCCATGAAATGGCACCATTATTTAGAAAGAAAACAAAACCGGAGGTAGATTTTCTTTCATCTAAATCTCCTCCCCAGTCAGCATCAGTATAGTCTCTCAATTGCAGATCATTTCCTTGATAGCACAATGAGTAATCAGTTGTCCCTTTCAGATACCTAAACATTTTTTTAACTGCTTTCCAATGTGCTAGTCCTGGATTGGATTGGTATCTACTTACCATTCCAACAGCGAAACAGATATCAGGTCTTGTACACAACATTGCGTACATTAAACTTCCAACTGCATTTGCATAAGGAACTTTCTTCATTTGTTCCTTTTCCTGTGGAGTTTCAGGACACAATCTATGACTCAAAGCTTCAGTTTTCATGATAGGAGTATCAATGGATTTACACGCCTGCATTTGGAAGCGTTCAAGAATTTTCTTTATATATGACGCCTGTGAAAGAGATAATAAATTCTTTGAACGATTTCTTGAGATCTTAACCCCAAGAATATATGCAGCTTCACCCATATCTTTCATCTCGAAGTTAGATGATAACCATTCTTTGATGTGTTTTACAAACTCCTTATCATTTCCGGCTATAAGTATATCATACACGTACAAAGATAAGATAATGAACTTATCTTTATCTCTCTTGGTGTACACACAATGATCCTCATCTATCATTGTGAAATCATTCGAAATGATTGTATTGTGGAATCGTATATACCATTGTCTAGACGATTGCTTGAGACCATATATAGACTTTAAAAGTCTACATACTTTCTTCTTTTCATTTTCTTTTATGAAACCTACTGGTTGTTCCATGTAGATTTCTTCATCAAGTTCTCCATTGAGAAAAGCAGTCTTTACATCCATTTGATGTAATTCTAGATCCATGCTTGCTACTATAGCCAGAATCAAGCGAATTGAGGTAAACCTTACAACAGGTGAAAAAGTCTCTTCATAGTCAATTCCTTCCTGTTGCGTATACCCTTTTGCCACAAGTCATGCTTTATATCTTTCGATATTGCCATCGGCATTACGCTTTATTTTAAGAACCCATTTGTTCTTTATAGCTTTGCGTCTTTTGGGTAGATCAACCAATTTCCAAATTTGGTTGGACCTCATTGACTTCATCTCTTCTTCCATTGCTTTCATCCATTTTTCTTTAGCAGGACACTGAAGAGCCTTTCTTATGTTTCTAGGTTCTTCATCATCTTGAGGTAGAATCTAAAGGTTTCTCATTCGATATCGAAACGACGTCGAGGAATGCATATATGATTACTACGTCGCAATTGGGATTCTAGTGGTGGAACTGATTCCTCACTTTCGATATTATTCCCATTTGAATCATGCACATTGCTCCCACTTGGAATATGTACATCACTCCCACTCGGGTCATGTAAATGAGACTCGTGTGAAACTAATTCATCATTTTGAGATTCATGTGAAACAGATTCATCATGTTTTCTCAAATTTCTCTCATCACTCCCACTTGAATTAGGTAAACCCGAGTGTTCACCAATCATGTGATCCATGTGATCTTGAGTTTCATATAGAGATAAATCTTGACCTATCTCTCTCTGCTTAGGAAAATCATTTTCTAAAAATGTGATATCTCGTGATTCAAATTTTGTCACGCCTCCACTTTCATGTTCACCTATGCAAACATACCCTTTTGATTGTCCAGAATATCTTATAAAGATACATTTTTTTCCTCTTGGGCCTAACTTTCCATGTTCGTGAGAATGCACATGAACATAGGCCGTACAACCTCAAGGTTTTAGAAAGTGAATATCTGGTTTACGACCTGTCCATAACTCATATGGTGTGGTGGACATAGATTTTGATGGCACTCGGATAAGTACATATGTGGCAGTTAATAATGCATCACCCCAATTGGTTATAGGCAAATTTTTTTGTGCCATCATAGACCTAACCATTTCAAGAAGAGTTCTATTTATTCTTTCTGTAACACCATTTTGTTGAGGAGTAGCATGAGTAGTCAACTGACGACTAATTCCTTTTTCATCACATAATTCTCTGAACTGATCAGATAAGTACTCACGACCACGGTCAGTGCGTAGTGCTTTAATTTTCTTCTCCAGTTGATTTTCTGTTAAATTCATAAATTTCTTGAAACATTCTAATACTTCAGATTTATGAGCAATCAAATAGGCATAACTAAAGCGTGTAAAATCATCTATGAATGTGATGAAATAAGATGCTCCATGCCTTGCCTGTTGGACAATTATGACCCATAGCGTCACTATTTGTACAGATCATGGTGTTGTTGTACAAATTAACTATGTGACAAGGAGATTGCTCTCTTATCATTTGTGATTAGATCACCTAGATATATAAATGATGAGAGGTCCCTATGATTTGTTCCTAGACTGAGAATGATATGAGACAGTATCAGTCCGCGAAGGATAAATCATTAAATATCCCTAGTCAGAGTATTATCAAGATTGGACATCGATAAATACATAAAAGACTAGTATTACACTTGTGCGTGTTGTGAGGGCACAACGACATAGTTCTCATATATTTGTGTATATGATACTCACGCAAGTGTAATAGGAGGTTGTGTTTTACCGATGGTACGGGAAACAGCTTCGCTCTGGATAGACCCCCCTCGGAATTCCATTGGTAGTATGACTATGTGTCTATGGAAGTCCGAAATCAGGGTAGGTGTATTTGGTCTTAACCTGAGACTTGCACCGCTAATACTTACGACAATCAATATACTTTGGTTGAGGTTGTCCAGGGCTTTAACAGGTTCTGTGTACGCCAATACTGGGTATATTGAGAATCGTAGTGTGTTGGGTGTGATGTCAAGAAGGAAGTGTCACTCTAGTCATATGGAGATGATGGTCACGTAGGATACGGAACTCATTCTCTTAAATGCTCAAGTTATCGGGATATTATGACTTGGTCATGTATATCCGATTATAGAGACTAGTTGCCAGACATCCGATATGTGCTTCGTACGGGGCAGACACAATTCTGGCCCCAGGCCTAACACATGATCATCCGATACTGGACAGAAATACGCAATACTACGGTATACTACGCTTGATATAGATCACATATTCCTATAAGGATATTTCTGGAGAATTGGGTAGGCATGGCGCTTTGCTAGAAGCCAACCTTGTCTTGTAAATCGGTACAAATGTAGTACAAGGTACTTACGTGTTCGGATAGTCTGACGACCGTATTTACTGCCAACATATTCGGGGATCTCATGGGTCGCTTCCCGAAGATTCACCGATGATGTATGACTCACACTTTAATTAATCTATGATTAATTTGAGAGAGAGAAAATTAATCTGGGATTAATTACGAAGAGATATTTTATCTTGGATTAAATATTAATTAAAGAGAGAGAACATTAATTTGGAATTAATCGATAAAATAATATTCGATATATTATACGAAATTGGATTTCAACGCGGAATTAAAATTAGATTTTAATTCGGACGAACGAATTAATTCTAAATTAATTCGTTAGCGACGTGAATAGTAATTTCGCAAGGCGTAATCATTTAATTACGTCGCGACGGAACATTTTTTAATTTGGAATTAGCGAACCCGAGCCCGGGATTATTTGCGAGCGCATTCGCATTTCGAATTCGAGTGCGGCACGCAAGTTAAATCGAGCGTCAAATCGCAAGTCACATCAAGCGTCAAATCACATGTCACTTTGAGTGATGTGACAATTTGATTGATTGATTGAGTGATTGATGTGGTAGTTGAAAAGCATTAATTGCTTTTGCTTTTTGACTTTTACTTTTACTTTTTGGAATTTAAAAATGGTAAATGCTTTATTAATTTGGGAAATTATAAAAGCACTTTTACACTTTTTATTTTCTATTCTCTCTCTCCTAATTTTCGGTCTCCACCCTTCTTTTCCCTCCTTCTCTTTCACGGCTTAGAGTCGATTTCTCCTTTGATTTTTTTGGTTCTTCCGAACAAAAGAGAGAAGCAAGAGAGTTGATTTTGTTGCAAAATCTTATGCTAGCACACACCATGAGTCTTCCTAAGGTGATAGAGCAGTGAACACATGAGCATGGAACCATTTTGGAATCTTGAAGCTTGAAGCTTCAATGGAATCTCCCATGGCCGATTCTTGGAGGAGCCAAACCAGCCCATGTCGTACTGTCCACGACCAAGAGCAGTCACTGCCGAGCTTGACAGAGGAGGCAATTCGGTTTTGGACTTCGTCGCATATCAACCGATCTTTGTGAGTTTTTCCGCACCTCATATGATTGTATTCATGCATTTTTCATGCTTGTTTGATAGATCTTGGGACCTAATTAGAAACCAACAATGGTATCTTGATCTTACATCAAGCATGAAAATCTTAGGGTTTAAAATTGGTCAAAATCGATTTGAGCATTCATTGGTTAAATTGTTTGATTTAGTATGCTTGAATGAGGTTGAATTGAAGTTGTGCATGATCAATTTCATGAAATTTGATTGGATCAAGTTTTCCCCAATCTTGAAGGCATGGCCGAAAATGATAAACCCTTATGTCTTGGTAATTTTCTGTTTTTTGATCATTGGATGACTTAAAACAATTGGGTAAAGTTGATTTGAGGTTTAATTGGATTGAATTTTGAATTGGACAAATTTTCCCCAAATTTTGGCTTGGCCGAATTTTAAGTGATTTTGAAATTCATTGTGTTTTTTGATTTTAATTCATTGGATAAGTTGAATTGATTTGGGAAATGATGATTGTGGATTCAATTGGATTGAAACCGAATCGGATCGAAAAAACCCCTAATTGTCGAGAATAAAGAAGCATGGAAATGGGTTTGATTTTGATAAATTGTGTTGGACATTATGTGTTGTTAAAGTGCATGATTAATTAGGCTAATTGATGTTTTAGAAATATTAATTGGGTGATTAATTGTGTATTACACTTAGGTTAATTAATTATGGAATTTGGAATTTTATAAGTTAATTAATTTGGGCTTATTTTGGAAATTGGGCCTTAAAGGTTGTAATTGGGCTTTTGGGCTTGGTTGTACCAAGTTAGGTTTAGGCCAATTTGGTTGGATCCAATTGGGCCCAAAACCGCATCCAAAAAGTCCAATTATGACTTAATGGACCTTAATTATTTAATTAGGCCTAATGGGCCAAAATTGATTTCTTGACTTATTGGGTAAATCCCGGATTGGATTTTGGTTATTCGGTTTGACCCGAGTTGACCAAAAGTCCACGCCTTGAAGAAATTAATTAAAAGCTCATTGGAATTTAATTAAATAAACATTAGATGTTAATCGGGCTTTGAGACCCGTTGCGATTAAATTTGGAATTTAAGTCGTAAAAGTTCATTATTAAAGTGTGTTATTTAATTTGGAATTAAATAGTGAATTAGAATTAAATGCGTATTAAATTGGATTTAATTATGTAATTTAATTTAATTCAAGAATTCTTACTTTGAGTACTTACTCGCAAAACGAGTTTGACTCTAGCAAAATCAAATCGTTGTTTGAACATTTGATGATCACTAATTATCAGATTAATTAATTGGATTAGATTGATTGATAACATGCTTGTGTGAATACATGGTTGCGATGCATGAATAATGTATATCAGATGGATATTAGTCGGATGGGATAATTTTGGAAATTATAATAATTTGATTTATTAAATGGACCTGTGTGTCCAGCCTTATCACCTCTATACTCTTTGTATTCTCTTCTCACCTATTCCCCTCAATGTAAATGAGATTTCTTTAGAAGTGTAGTGTAACGGGTAGAAGTAAATACATGTGCTAGCAGGAGAGAGAAATGAGAGATTTGATCTAGGATCATTGAGTAAAGTATCCATCCGCATATCATTATTATTTTTCATATGTGCTTTATTATGTGTTTAGAATGCATGTTTAAGGGTGTATGATGATGAGACCTTAACAAAGATAATAAATTGGTTGCCAATTTGCACGCGAAAAACCCTAGCTAAATATGAAGTGTCTTGTTGGTTTATTCTAAGGTCCCAAGATCAAACAAGACATGAAAACATGCGTGAACACATCAACGGAGGTAGCGGAATACTCACATTGATCGGTTGAGTCGATTTGAAGACGAATGAAGCCCAAAAACGCACTGCCCTTCATGCCAAACTGCTGGCAGTCCACTGCCCTGCAAAACAGAAATTTGAGTGAAGAAACAGAGCTCCTAGTTTCGTCGGATGGATCCCGTCTCATGGTCGAACCTCCCTACCACCTTCGCAAGACTTGAAAGTGTGCTAGCTTGATTTTTCACCATGAAAATCACTCTTGCTTCCCTAAAGTCCACGCCATTTCTGGTTCCAAACCAGTCCAAGAATTTCTTCATTGGGCGTGAGAGAAGAGAGAGTTTTTGAGAGAGATGAAATTGTGTTATGTTAAAAATGATTTACCAAAAATCAATTTATATTTATCCCATAATATTTATTAAATTGATAATAAATTTATGACACAAATCATGCAATGGTTTAGAGTGTCAAACACTCAAACTCCATGCAAGACCATTGAGTGTATTGTACACTATCACCATGCAATGCATTAGGATAAAATAATGCATAAAATGACATGTGTCATGTGGGCCCCCACGTTTCCAAATGAAAATGGGCCCACGTGCCTCTCACGCGTTCGGGTTCGATATTTCCGAAATACCGAGCTTACGTCACGACGTTAATTCAATCGAATAATTGCGGCTAGCGAAATTATTTTTACGTCGCTAACGAATTAATTCTAAATTAACTCGTTTGCCCGAATTAAAATCTAATTTTAATTCCGCGTCGAAATCTAATTTCGATTATTATATCGAATATAATAATTTACCGATTAATCCAAATTAATCGTTTCTCTCTTTAGACGATATTTCATCCTAATAAAATATCTCCGTAATTAATCCTAGATTAATTTTCTCTCTCTCTCTCTGTATAATCCCAGATTATTCAAGTGCGAGTTGTGCGTCATCGGTGGATTATCGGGAAGCGACCCATGAGATCCCCGGATAATCTGGCAGTAAATACGGTCGTCGGAGTATCCGAATCACGTACGTACCAAGTACTACGTTCTACCGATTTACGAGACAAGGTCGACTCCTAGCAAAGCACCAAGTCTTCCCAATTCTCCGGACATATTCATCAAGAATATCTAGATCTGTATCAAGCGTAGTATACGATTGTATTGTGCATATCGGCCCAGTATCGGATAATCACGTGCTAGGGCTGGGGCTGGATAAGTGTCTGCCCCGTCCGAAACACATATCGGATGTCTGGTAACTAGTCTCTATAATCGGATATTCATGACCTGGTCATAATATCACGATTGGATGCGCATCACTGAAGAGCACTAATACCGTATCCTGCGTGACATCATCTCCATTATGACTGGAGTGACACTTCCGTCTTGACATCACATCCAATACACTACGATTCTCTGATAAACCAGAAGTGGTGTACACAGAACCAGTTAAGATCCCCCACCACCAAAACCAAAGTTTACCGATTGTCGTAAGTATTAGCGATGTAAGTCTCAGGTTAAGACTATACACCACCTACCTTGATTTCGGCCTCCCATAGACACCTAGTCATAATACCAATGGGATTCCGAAGGGTCTATCCAGAGCGAAGCTGTTTCCCGTACCATCGGTGAAACACGACCTCCTATCGCACTTGCACAAGTATCCAATACTTATATATATGAGAACTATGCCGTTGTGCCCTCACAACGCGCACAAGTGCAATACTAGCCTATTCCGCATTATCGATGTCCAGTCTCGATAATACTACGGCTAGGGATATTTAATGATTAATCCTTCGTGGACTGATACTGTCTCATATCATCTCAATCCAGGAACTAATCATAGGGACCTCTCTTCATTTATATATCTATGGTGATCTAATCACAAATGATGAGAGTGCAATTTCCTTATTACATAGTTAATTTGCTACAACAACACAATGATCTGTGCAAATAGTGACGCTATGGGTCATATTATCCAACAATCTCCCACTTGGCACATAGCCAGTCACTCGAGTGTCTACACCCGAACTATGTACAATTCGCTCAAATTGCTGAGGAAAGGTTTTCGTCAGCGGATTTGCTTAATTATCGTCTGACGCGATTTACACGATCATCACATCGCCACGATGTATGATCCGAACGAATCAGATGATATAGAAGTATATATCTGGATCGTCGATGAGACCTTTAATTCCTTAGCTTGCTATGCTGACGCCTAGCTCAGCTGCTAACAGAACTTTATCTAATCTATTAGATTTATTTTCGACCCAGATGGTCTCTATTGCTGCTGCCTCAGCTGCAGCAATAATCCGCATTTGTTGTTTATTCGGCAACAGTTATCTTGCTAGGAAGATTTCCAGCTCACTGTCCCTGTTATTCAAACTTTATAGTACCGTAGTATTTAATTGTTTGGAAACTTGCAGTAGTGATCCCAGTCACTTCAAGTTCTCCATCTCCATAGTTTAAGACAACATCTTTAGTTCTCTCAGATACTAACAGATGTTCTTAATCTTCAATCCAGTGACTATCACTTGGATTGACCCGATTGTGACTCCATATGCTCAAGCGTATGAGACCACCAATACAAGTACATTTTAAATGTACAAATTCCAGAGAGTGTTAACAACTCCAAATCTATCCCAGTAGATCTTTATTCCTTGAATAAAGTTGTTACTCCCCAGAATTCTACGGAGAATTTCTTATGAAGAATATCTATGAAAGCCAAGCTTTCACCAATTGCTTTATGGGAATTTCACTGTCAGTGCGCTCTCCCACTAACCTCCTTATATACACAAGAATTATTTCGTTTTGAGTTAAATCATAAACCATTATGATTATTTCAAAACGTCAGTTCCAAGAACCTTATGCTTGCTTCATCCAAACATGGATCGAATAACCCGCAAACCTTGTTTGTCGGTTATACAAAATCGTCAGGATGTTGTAAACATCCTCCAAAAGGTTTCCTTTTCAGGAAAGCGATTTTGATTTGTAACTGACATATTTCATAAATGAAATATACAGTATTAACAAGCATCATCAAAATGGATTTACCATGGCAACAGGTAAAAGGTTGAACCGTTATTAACACAATGTTGATAACGATACCTTTCCGTCAAAAGCCTAGCTTTGTACGTTGGTATGTTGCCATCCATGTATGTCTTCCTTGAAGACGTTTAATGTACCATAGGCACAACGCCTTGTGGTACAACAACTAGTATCCAAACATAGTTGTTATACATGGAATCCATTTCGGACTCATGGCACTTTGCCATAACAGGGAGTCGATACCTCGTATCACTTCCTCATAACGTAGTCGGATGGTACACCTCCATAAGATTGACATCTTTATGAGGTTAGATCAGAAACCCATACCCTAGGTTGTTTTCTGACTCTATCCGATCTACTAGTTTCTTGTGTATTTGAAGATTAATGGTATAGTTTCATCATAGATGAACTGTTTGTGTTCCATTAAGGACTTCGTGCCTTGAACAGTATTACTCTGATTTTCATCGAGTATCACTATCCTCCCACTAACCACTGCATATCGGTATTCCTCTCAGGAAAACTGCATGGTGAGCAACAATTACATTGTTCTCATGTGGGATTTATAAGTATTATATTTAAGGTTTCCCTTAGGATAACTTATATTGGCACTTATCCAATTTGGGTCCTAGTTTGGTATCATCCAAACGTATGCCTGGCATACCCAAATTATCAGGAATGAGAAACCTCGTTTCTTCCCTGTTCATATCCTATATGATATCTGTCAAACAGATTTATATGGAACCTTATTCTAAATAAGTTTTGCACTGTTAATACATATCCTGTAGAAGGAAATAGTAGCTCAGAGCGACTCGTGATAAACCTTATCATGTCCAACAAAATTCGGTTTTAGTTCAGACACACCGCTAACTGACGTGTCTCGGGAGGAGTCCTCACATGAAAGAACACCGTACTCTTTCATTTATATATGAAACTTACTGCTTAAGTATTTTCCATTTCGGTCTTACCGTGGCGGAATAACACTATAGCCGATCTGTTTGTTTTCTTCGTGTCGAAACTTCAAAGTTTCCGATCTGTGTTCTTCAAAGAAACACATAACCACAACGTGATGCTACATCCGTTAAGGTCACGAAATATTCATGTTCACATCTAGCCTAGCTAGATATGGGCCCACTTACTTCACCATGAATAGGGCTAACAGATCGGTGGCCCTTTTACTATTACCAAGTAAATAGTATTTTAGGTTTTAACCTAATAAACTAGATTCGTAGACCTTATTTGAATAGTCAAATCAGTCCTAGTATCCACTCTTCAAAAGTGTGGATATACGAGTCTTGTTTAATTTGTGTCCTAGACAACAATGCCACAAATAAGTCTCTATTGATCAAATCAATTTGAGCTATTTATTTGTCATTTATATGTTTGAGATTTTATTTATATTCAAAATATAAATTATGTTATTTACATCTAATGTATTTATCTCAGTATCATCTTTATATAATGAAACACTTTAGTGTTCTAGAATATAAAGGTTTTATCCGCATCGATTAAACACTGATATAGAGATAATGTCTCTAGTCAAACTAGTTACATTATAACATTTCCTAATTTAAGTACATACCCAAAGGGTAGTTCCTAAACTTAGGTATCTACGGTCGAAACAACGACTTTCGTCCCGTTTCCATTCGCAGAGAAATCTCGGCTTGAAGCCAGTATCCAGCTCACAGCGGATTCTGAACGTCAATACATATATGTATTATGTACCACACTAAGTATTTAAAATCCAATTTCATACTAGTAGTGAACATAACTTTGACAAATATTTTTAAAGTTAGAGCCTCGCCCTTTCTTTAATTCCTTCGTGTCTTCCATATCCAAATGGTAGTCACTTTGGGATATGTCAATTACCTTTTCAATATTTCACAAACCTTTGGCCAAGCCTTGGGTTTTAGAATATCGAAATGATGTGCACCTTGTGCTACATGCCCAATTGCAAACTTTGACTTTTCTCCACTAGAATAGTCAATTAATTCTCCAAGAATTGCAATTTTAATACTTTTAAATCTAAAGATAGATTTATGTAAGTATATTAATTAAGCACTAAAGTCATCATCACATAAATCTTCCAAAGACTTTATGCTCTACTATTTGCTTAATTATGGGCTTAGTAATAATAAGTTATTTTATCAAATAAATTAACCTATTATTAATTCCCAATTGAAAATTAAATCATTTAAAACATTTAATCCAAGGATTATATATTTTAAATATTCAACCTTTTCAATTCTTTACTTGATTTTAATAGTCCAACTATTTAATCAATTATTAAGGTACTATTTATTATAATGATTACAATAATCCAATTATTTAATCAACTATAATTTTAATATTGATTACTATAATCCCATTATAAAATCAACTATCATTTAATTCAATTGTATTGATTACTATAATCCAATTACAAAATCAACTATATATTGAATGAGTTTGTATATAGTCCAACTATATATATCTTTAAAACAACATAAAATATTAGTATGACTAATACTTTTAATTAATATGACGAGTAAATATAAATGAGCGTGTTTAGCGAGTAATTGAACGAATGTTGCAAATTCAATACTTGCCTCCCACTATTTTTCGTCGAGCCTCTAACCCTCTGTGGAGTACTCGGGAAACCGCGTTTCCTAGTGGGCTAGGATCCTATTAAATAACACACAACCTTGACTTTGGCCAATAAAAGCTGTATGCTATTTAACTAGGTAGATCTCACAGATCAATTGGATCCAATCCAATTCCTAGATCCGGTTAGGTGGACATCCAAGTCCGAAACATATGTATAATGTCAATGTATCCATTACATTTTCCTAACCATATCCTCCGAATCATCTAGGCCTTGGCTTTGGCCAAAAACAAACCTAATGATTCCAGTTAAGCGGGACCCATTGACGAGGAAAGTTTCGTAATCAATGTCATTGGACAAAAAGTGATCTTGACTTTGGCCAATAAAAATCACGATTTGGACAAGACACCGATATGCAACAAAACTCTCATGATTCAAGTACATCCTTGATTGACAAAGGTCTTGACTTTGGTCAAAAACAAACCAATGCCAACTTCGGATCTTGAACAAGAATCATTCAATGGAAGGATATTTGCTTAATATAGATTGAGGGATTTTCGCGTGCAAATTGGCTACCAATTTAATTATCTTTGTTAAGGTCTCATCATCATACACCCTTAAACATGCATTCTAAATACATAATAAAGCGAGTATGAAATAAAATAATAATGATATGCGGATGGATACTTTACACATTGATCCTAGATCAAATCTCTCTCCCTTTCTCACTCAAGCTAGCACTTGTACTACTTCTACCCGTTACACTACACTTCTAAAGAAACCTCATATACATAGAGGGGAATAGGTGAGAAGAGAATACAAAGAGAAAGAAGGTGATAAGGCTGGACACGCAGGTCCAATTTAATAAATCGAATTTATTACAACAATTTCTAAAATTGCCCACCCATCTAATATCCATCCGATATACATTATTCATTCAACACAACCACGTATTCACACACATAAGCATGCTATCAATCAATCAAATCAAATTAATTAATCTGATAATTAAGTGATCATCCAATGTTCAAACAACGATTTGATTTTGTTCGAGTCAAACTCGTTTTTGCGAATAAGTACTTAAAGTACGAATTCATGAATTAAATTAAACTACATCATTAAATCAAATTTAACATGTATTTAATACTAATTCACTATTCAATTCAAAATTAAATATTACACTTTATTTAATAAACCTTTTACGATTTAAATTCCAAATCTAATCGTAACTCGTCTCAAAGACCGATTAACGTCCAACGTCAATTAATTTAAGTCTAATGGGCTTTAACTAATTCTTTAGGCATGGCTTCGGCAACCAAAGCCCAATAGTGGGATCACCCAAAATGCCTTAGAAATCAATTTCGGCCCATTAGGCCCAATTAAACTTAAAGGTTCATTAGTCGCAATTGGGCTTTATGGTTAAGGTTTTTGGCCCAATTGGATCCAATCCACTTGGCCTAAACCAAACTTGATAAATCAAGCCCAATAGGCCCAATTACAACTTTAAATTCTAATTTCCAAAATTAGGCCCAATTAATTAAATCCAAAAATCCAATTTTCACAATTTAATTACCAAAAGTGCATTATATGATTAATCAACTAAATCAACATTTCCAAAACACTAAATTAGTCCAATTAATCATACTTAATTCATTATTACATTACATGTCAAACACACATAATGAAAAATCAAACCCATATTACATGCTTCTAAGTCTCGGCCAAGGAAGGTTATTTTGTCCGATTTGGTTTCGATCCAATCGAACCTACAATCGACATTATCACCATCTGATTTGATTTCATACACATCCAATGTCACAACCAAAAAACACCAAGACATTAGGGCATTACACATTCGGCCAACTCAAAGATTTGGGTTTTTGTCCAATTCGAAATCCAATCCAATTCGATTCAAATTAACGTCAACCTAATCGATTCTAACTCATCAAATGAATTAAAAACAAAAAATTCCAAGATCCCAAAAATCTTACACACATTCGGCCAAGGTGTTAATTTTGGGGAAAATAATTCCAAATCATTATTTCATTAAATTGATCCAATCAAACTTAATTAAACATGTTATAAGCATACTCAAACATTCAATTCATTCAAATCATGCTCAAACAAGTTTTACCCAAATTTTAAGCCCTACAATTTCATGCTTGCAACATTAGCTCTTGATGCCATTGTTGGTTTATTCTAAGGTCCCAAGATCAAACAAGACATGAAAACATGCGTGAACACATCAACGGAGGTAGCGGAATACTCACATTGATCGGTTGAGTCGATTTGAAGACGAATGAAGCCCAAAAACGCACTGCCCTTCATGCCAAACTGCTGGCAGTCCACTGCCCTGCAAAACAGAAATTTGAGTGAAGAAACGGAGCTCCTAGCTTCGTCGGATGGATCCCGTCTCATGGTCGAACCTCCCTACCACCTTCGCAAGACTTGAAAGTGTGCTAGCACTTGATTTTTCACCATGAAAATCACTCTTTGCTTCCCTAAAGTCCACGCCATTTCTGGTTCCAAACCAGTCCAAGAATTTCTTCATTTGGGCGTGAGAGAAGAGAGAGTTTTTGAGAGAGATGAAATTGTGTTATGTTAAAAATGATTTACCAAAAATCAATTTATATTTATCCCATAATATTTATTAAATTGATAATAAATTTATGACACAAATCATGCAATGGTTTAGAGTGTCAAACACTCAAACTCCATGCAAGACCATTGAGTGTATTGTACACTATCACCATGCAATGCATTAGGATAAAATAATGCATAAAATGACATGTGTCATGTGGGCCCCACACGTTTCCAAATGAAAATGGGCCCACGTGCACTCACGCGTTCGGGTTCGATATTTCCGAAATACCGAGCTTACGTCGCGACGTTAATTCAATCGAATAATTGCGGCTAGCGAAATTATTATTTACGTCGCTAACGAATTAATTCTAAATTAACTCGTTTGCCCGAATTAAAATCTAATTTTAATTCCGCGTCGAAATCTAATTTCGATTTTATATCGAATATAATAATTTACCGATTAATTCCAAATTAATCGTTATCTCTCTTTAGACGATATTTTATCCTAATAAAATATCTCCGTAATTAATCCTAGATTAATTTTCTCTCTCTTCTGTATAATCCCAGATTATTCAAGAGTGCGAGTTGTGCGTCATCGGTGGATTATCGGGAAGCGACCCATGAGATCCCCGGATAATCTGGCAGTAAATACGGTCGTCGGAGTATCCGAATCACGTACGTACCAAGTACTACGTTCTTCCGATTTACGAGACAAGGTCGACTCCTAGCAAAGCACCAAGTCTTCCCAAGTCTCTCCGGACATATTCATCAAAGAATATCTAGATCTGTATCAAGCGTAGTATACGATTGTATTGTGCATATCGGCCCAGTATCGGATAATCACGTGCTAGGGCTGGGGCTGGATAAGTGTCTGCCCCGTCCGAAACACATATCAGATGTCTGGTAACTAGTCTCTATAATCGGATATTCATGACCTGGTCATAATATCACGATTGGATGCGCATCACTGAAGAGCACTAATACCGTATCCTGCGTGACATCATCTCCATTATGACTGGAGTGACACTTCCGTCTTGACATCACATCCAATACACTACGATTCTCTGATAAACCCAGAAGTGGTGTACACAGAACCAGTTAAGATCCCCCACCACCAAAACCAAAGTTTACCGATTGTCATAAGTATTAGCGATGTAAGTCTCAGGTTAAGACTATACACACCTACCTTGATTTCGGCCTCCCATAGACACCTAGTCATAATACCAATGGGATTCCGAAGGGTCTATCCAGAGCGAAGCTGTTTCCCGTACCATCAGTGAAACATGACCTCCTATCGCACTTGCACAAGTATCCAATACTTATATATATGAGAACTATGCCGTTGTGCCCTCACAACGCGCACAAGTGCAATACTAGCCTATTCCGCATTATCGATGTCCAGTCTCGATAATACTACGGCTAGGGATATTTAATGATTAATCCTTCGTGGACTGATACTGTCTCATATCATCTCAATCCAGGAACTAATCATAGGGACCTCTCTTCATTTATATATCTATGGTGATCTAATCACAAATGATGAGAGTGCAATTTCCTTATTACATAGTTAATTTGCTACAACAACACAATGATCTGTGCAAATAGTGACGCTATGGGTCATATTATCCAACATGTCTTTCCTTCCATTGAGTGATTCTCACTCAAGATCCGAGACGACATTGGTTTGTTGGCCAAAGTCAAGGCCTTTGTCTGTCGAAGATGTGTTTGAATCACGAAGGCTTTGTTCTATATCAGTGTCTTGTCCAAGTTGTGGTTTGTTGGCCAAAGTCAAGACCATTTCTTGTCCATCGAGATTGATTATGAAGCTTTCCATGGTCAATGGGTCGCGCTTGACTGGGATCACTAAGTTTATTATGCCAAAGCCAAGGCTTAGTTGATTCAGAGGAAAAGGTTAGGCAATACATTGGATGTATTGGCATATATAGATATATGTTTCAGACTTGGATGTCCCCCTACCGGATCTAGGAATTGGATTGGATCCAATTGATCTTAGAGATCTACCTAGTTAATTATCATACAATTTGTTGGCCAAAGTCAAGATTGTGTGATATTTAACGGGATTCTAGCCCACTAGGAAACACGGTTTCCCGAGTACTCGACAGAGGGTTAGAGGCTCGCCGAAAAATAGTTGGAGGCAAGAATTGAATTTTCAATATTCGTTCAATTACTCGCCATACGCGCTCAATCACAAATTATTTCGTCGTTAGATTAAATGTTAGTTGGACTAATATTTAATTGTTGTTTTAAATAAACAGTTGGACTGTATTATAGTTGATTATATAATTGGATTATAGTAATCAATATATTTGAATTAATTAATTTCAATTTACAATTGATTTTATAATTGGATTATAGTAATCAATGTAATTGAGGTTAATTAATTTAAATTATATTTGATTGTATAGTTGGACTATAATAATCAATATAATACATAGTACCACAAATCGTTGATTAAATAGTTGGACTATTAGAATCAAGATAAATGAAATATTAGTGTTTAAACCATAATCCTGGGTGAAAATGTATTTAGACAACTATAATTTTCAAATTGGGAATATAGTTTCAGGATGGTCCTGGAAACTAATAAGTTACTTTATTTGATAAAATAACATATTAAGCCTAAGCTCGGAGTTAAGCAAATAAGTGGAACATGATATTTGGAATATTCACGTAATGAAAACTTTAGCGCTTAATCCATTAAGCTTGTCGCGATAGACTCCTTAATTTCTGGATCAGAACTAAAGATTAGATCCTTAAAGTATGATAATGAAATTGAAGGATTTTCATGGATCTATTTTAGATCTTTGAAATACTAAAATTGCAATAAATAATTCTTGGAGAATTAATGACTAATCTCAAGGAGATAAAGTCAAAGTTTGCAATAAGGCAAGTAGCGCAGGGCGCACCTTACTTCTATATTCCAGAATGCCAAGGCTTGGCCAAAGGCTTCTGGAGTGGTGAAAAGGGCAAAGGAAAAATCATTATAATCTTCTAGGAAGATAAAGGACATATCCTAAGAAGGAATTGAAGAACGAGCAAGACTCTGACTTCAAATATGATTGTCACAATTATGTTCACAACTAGTAATGAAATTGGATTTTAAATACTTAGTGTGGTACATAAAATATATGTATTGATGTTCAGAATCTGTTTTGAACAGGATACTGACCTCAATTGAGATAATATCTGCGAATTGTAAACGGGACGAAAGTCGCTGTTTTAACCGTAGATACCTGAATTTAGGAACTACCTTCGGGTATATACGTAAATTAGGAAACTGTTATAATGTAACTAGTTTGACTAGAAACATTATCTCTATATCGCGTATAACCCGCTGCGGGTGTACCTTTATATTCTAGAACACTAAAGTGTTTTATTATATAAAGATGATATTGAGATAAACACATTAGATGTGAATAACGGAATTTATATTTTGAATATAAATAAATCTCAGATATATAACATGACAAACAAATAGCTTAAACTGATTTGATCAGAATAAACTAATTGTGGCATAGTAGTCAGGGACACAATTAAACAAGACTCGTATATCCACACTTTTGAAGAGGGTACTCGGACTGATTTGATTATATTCAAATAAAGTCTACGAATCTAGTTTATTGGGCAAAGTGCCTAAAACACTATTTACTTGGTAAAAATGTAAATGCCACCGATCTGATAGCCCTAGTTCATAGTGAAGCAAGTGGGCCCATGTCTAACTAGGCTAGATGTGGATATGCATATTTCGTGACCTTTACTGATGTGGCATCGCGTTAAGGTTATGTGTTTCTTTTGAAACACAAATCGGAAACTTTCACAGTTTCGACATGAAATAGACAAACATATCGGCTAAAGTATTAAACCGTCACGGTAAGACCGTAATGGAAATTACTTAAGCAATAAGTTTCTCGTATACTTGAAAGAGTATAGTATTCTTTCAATGAGGACTCCTCCCGGAACACGTCAAAGTGACGGTGTGTCTGAACAGAGTAACCGAATTTTGTTAGACATGATTAGGTTAATCAAGAGTTGCTCTGAGCTACCTTTCCTTCAACGGATACGCTAAACAGTGCAGAACTTATTTTGAATAAGGTTCCATAATAATCTGTTTGACAGATATCATATTAGATATGAATGGGAAAGAAACCGAGTTTCTCATTCCTGTTAGATTTGGGAATGCTAGGAATATGTTTGGATGATACCAAACTAAAACCCAAATAGGATAAGTGCCAATTGTAGGTTATCCTAGGGATACCATAAGTATTTTACTTATACACCTCACAAGAGAACAATTAGATTGTTGCTCACCATGCGGTTTTCCTGAAAAGGAATACCGATATGCAGTGGTAAGTGGGAGGATAGTAAAACTCGATGAAAATCGGGGTAATACTATTCGAGGCACCGAATCCTAATGGAACATAAATAGTTCATCAAGGATGAAACTAAACCATTAATCTTCGAATACACAAGAACCGCGTAGTCGGAGAGAGTCAGAAAACAACCTGGGGTGTGGGTTTCTGATCTCGCCTCATAAAGATGTTTATCTTTTGAGGTATACCAACTGACTACGTATGAGGAAGTGATACAAGGTATTGACTCCCAATTATGACAAAGTGTCATGAATCCGAAATGGATTCCATGTATATCAACCAAGTTTGGATACTAGTTGTTGTACCGCAAGGCATTGTGCCTATCGGTACTGTATAAGTCTTCAAGGAAGACGTACATGGATGGCAACATACCAACGTACTAAGCTAGGCTTGTAGCGAAAAGTTAAAGTTATTAACATTGTGTTGACTACGACGAAACCTTTTACCTGTTGCCACGGTAAATCCGTTTGGATAATGCTTGCTAATACTGAATATTTCATTCATGAAATGTGGCAGCTGAATGCCAAAACCGCTTTCCTTAACGGAAACCTTTCGGAGGATGTTTACAATATCTTGACGGTTTTGTCGAACCATAACAAGCAAACTAGGTTTGCAGGTTATTCGATCCATAGATGGATTGAAGAAAGCATTAAGTTCTTGGAATTATCGTTTTGATGTAATCATAATGGTGTATGATTTAATTCAAAACGAAAATAATTCTTGTGTATATAAGGAGGTTAGTGGGAGCGCACTGACAGTGAATGTCCTGAGTAATGATGATATATCATTTCTTGGAAATGATATCCCATAAAAAAAATCGATGAAAGCTTGGCTTTCATGATAACGACTATAAGTCATAACAACGGTACTATAAAAGTATGAATAATGGTACAGTGAGCTGGAAATCTTCCAAGCAAGATACTGTTACCAAATAAACAACAAAAGCGGGATATTGCTACAGCTGAGGCAGCAATAGAAGCCTTCTGGGGTCGATAAAATCTAATTAGATTAGACATAGTTCTTTTAGCAGCTGAGCTAGGCGTCAGCACATGCTAAAAGATTAATGGTCTCATCAACGATCCAGATAAATACTTCGACTATTCATCTGATTCATTCGGATTATACATCGTAGCGATGTGATGATCGAATAAATCGCATCATATGATATTCATGCAAATCCGCTGACGAAAGCCTTTTCTCAGCAGTTTGAGCCAACCGTACATAGTTCGGGTGTCAAGCACTCGAGTGACTGGCTATAGACCAAGTGGGAGATTGTTGGATAATTATGACCCATAGCGTCACTATTTGTACAGATCATGGTGTTGTTGTACAAATTAACTATGTGACAAGGAGATTGCTCTCTTATCATTTGTGATTACATCACCTAGATATTTAAATGATGAGAGGTCCCTATGATTTGTTCCTGGACTGAGAATGATATGAGACAGTATCAGTCCGCGAAGGATAAATCATTAAATATCCCTAGTCAGAGTATTATCGAGATTGGACATCGATAAATACGTAAAAGACTAGTATTACACTTATGCGTGTTGTGAGGGCACAACGGCATAGTTCTCATATATTTGTGTATAGGATACTCACACAAGTGTAATAGAAGGTTGTGTTTTACCGATGGTACGGGAAACAGCTTCGCTCTGGATAGACCCCCCTCGGAATTCCATTGGTAGTATGACTATATGTCTATGGAAGTCCGAAATCAGGGTATGTGTATTTGGTCTTAACCTGAGACTTGCACCGCTAATACTTGCGACAATCAATATACTTTGGTTGAGGTCGTCCAGGGCTTTAATAGGTTCTGTGTACGCCAATACTGGGTATATTGAGAATCGTAGTGTGTTGGGTGTGATGTCAAGACGGAAGTGTCACTCCAGTCATATGGAGATGATGGTCACGTAGGATACGGAACTCGTTCTCTTAAATGCTCGAGATATCGGGATATTATGACTAGGTCATGTATATCCGATTATAGAGACTAGTTGCCAGACATCCGATATGTGCTTCGTACGGGGCAGACACAATTCCAGCCCCAGGCCTAGCACGTGATCATCCGATACTGGACAGAAATACGCAATACTACGGTATACTACGCTTGATATAGATCACATATTCCTATAAGGATATTTCTGGAGAATTGGGTAGGCATGGCGCTTTGCTAGAAGCCAACCTTGTCTTGTAAATCGGTACAAACGTAGTACGAGGTACTTACGTGTTCGGATAGTCCGACGACCGTATTTACTGCCAACATATCCGGGGATCTCATGGGTCGCTTCCCGAAGATTCACCGATGATGTATGACTCGCACTTTAATTAATCTTGGATTAATTTGAGAGAGAGAAAATTAATCTGGGATTAATTACGGAGATATTTTATCTGGGATAAATTATTAATTAAAGAGAGAGAACGATTAATTTGGAATTAATCGATAAAATAATATATTCTATATATTATACGAAATTGGATTCCGACGCGGAATTAAAATTAGATT
Source organism: Zanthoxylum bungeanum (assembly GCA_019454045.1). Taxonomy (NCBI): domain Eukaryota; kingdom Viridiplantae; phylum Streptophyta; class Magnoliopsida; order Sapindales; family Rutaceae; genus Zanthoxylum; species Zanthoxylum bungeanum. Next base: position 110,847 of record SKCR01051682.1, on the reverse strand, counting down.
TTAATTCGGGCGAACGAATTAATTTAGAATTAATTCGTTATCGATGTGAATAGTGATTTCGCTTGGCGTAATCATTTAATTACGTTGCGACGGAAAATTTGTTAATTTGGAATTAGCGAACCCGAACCCGGGATTATTTGCGAGTGCATTCGCATTTCGAATTAAAGTGCGGCTAGCAAATTAAATCGAGCGTCAAATCGCAATTCACATCAAGCGTCAAATCACATGTCACTTTGAGTGATGTGACAATTTGATTGATTGATTGAGTGATTGATGTGGTAGTTGAAAAGCATTAATTTCTTTTGCTTTTTGACTTTTACTTTTTGGAATTTAAAAATGGTAAATGCTTTATTAATTTGGGAAATTATAAAAGCATTTTTACACTATTTATTTTCTATTCTCTCTCTCCTAATTTTCGGTCTCCCCCCTTCTTTTCCCTCATTCTCTTTCACGGCTTAGAGCCGATTTCTCCTTTGATTTTTCTGGTTCTGCCGAACAAAAGAGAGAAGCAAGAGAGTTGATTTTGTTGCAAAATCTTGTGCTAGCACACACCATAAGTCTTCCTAAGGTGATAGGACAGTGAACACATGAGCATAGAACCATTTTGGAAGCTTGAAGCTTGGAGCTTCAATGGAGTCTCCCATGGCCGATTCTTGGAGGAGCCAAACCAGCCCATGTCGTGCAGTCCACGACCAAGAGCAGCCACTGCCGAGCTTGACAGAGGAGGCAGTTCGGTTTTGGACTTCGTCGCATCTCAACCGATCCTTGTGAGTTTTTCTGCACCTCCTATGATTGTATTCATGCGTTTTTCATGCTTGTTTGATGGATCTTGGGACCTAATTAGAAACCAACCTTGCCCTGACATTCATTGGACCACAGATATCTGAATGGATTAATTGTAATGGAAATTCTGCTCTAGTCCCTTTTCGGAATGGTTTTCTCACAGTTTTTCCAGCCAAGCAATATTCACAGGTTGACAATTCTACCTTCTCAATATTCCCAGAAAGCCTTCTTTGGCTAATCTGTTCATTCTTTGCTGGCCAATGTGGCCAAGTCTAGCATGCCACATAATTACATCACCATCATTATTGACAGTTGAAGTAACAAACGAAAAATTGGAATTATGATTGAAACACTAAAGATTCAATACAATAAAACCATCAAGAAAATAACCAGAACCATAGTGTATTGTACCTAAGTACAAATCAACACCAAATTTATGGAAGTTTAAATTGAAACCTAAATTAACCAAAACCAACACAGAAACTAAATTTCGATGAATTTGTGGAGCAAACAATACATCATGTAGTAGTAAAGTTTTTCCACCATTCATGACAAACTTGCATGTTCCTATGCCTTTGACTTCAACCCGTGAGTTGTTGCCAACATATATCCATTTCACCCCAGGTGAAATTCGTCGAAATTCCACGAATGCATCTCTACCGTTTGCTACATGGTCTGTGGCTCCTGAGTCTACAGTCCACAAAGGATTAGATTCAGTTAGAAAGATTGAACTTGAAACACATATTCATTTAAATATGCACGAAAGGTATTCACATTTTTAGGTTCAGTGCAGTCACGAGCAAAATGACCTTTCTTTCCACAGTTAAAATATTTAACCTTTGCGATGTTTTTCTTTTTGGTAGGACGTTTTCCTTTCCCATGTTGATTGGTTTTCTGTTTCTTTTATGGCTTGGAAGAATTTTGTTCTTTTCCGAACTGGAACCCACCACCATGAAATTTTCTTTTCTTCTTGAAACCCTCAGGTTTGCCAGTTTCTGTCATATACACTTCGGTATTTGACTTAGTGGCCGCGAGTCGGTAGCTTTCTAATTCAAGGTGACGTTTAGCATCATCAAATGTTTTGATGCTCTCATTGTGGGTCAAATGCATCTTCATATGCTCCAGCTATTTGGAAGAGAACGAATGACCGCTTGGACTTTTTGTTCATCTGTAAGAACATGTCCAGCATCTGCCAGTTCAGTAATCATGTTTGACATTTGCCTCAAGTGTTTTGACATAGTAAACTCAGGGCGTTTCTTGTATGTGTCAAACTTGAATGTCAGTGACCTGAGTTTGGTTATTGATGTACTACCAAGCTTTTCAGCTAGTGTGGACCACATGTCCTTAGCCATGTCATATTTCCTGAACTCTTTCATTCATTATCTATACTGCTCAGCAACGTAATGCGCGCAATGAAATTCTTTTTCTTCCAGGCCTCATAAGCCTCTCGGTTTCGCCTGTGTTGGGCCGTAGTGCCCTGTTCAGGTTCATCCATGCTCATTTTCAGAGTTTCAAGAACCTCTTGTTCTTCTAGCACATATTGGATTTTCATGCTCCAAATTTCATAATTATCGCTATTCAGTTTCTCACCCTTATTGAGTTCAACAATAATGTTCTTTGTTGCGGAAGCCATATTAAAAAACACAAAGTTTCTACAGACATTCATGCACAATTGTTAATATTTTTGTTTATTTTATCATGAAACGAATTATATTTAATAAAATTCTTCAATGAGGTTAGAGTCAAAAGGCCACTATGTGTCCAATCATCATCCAATTACCCAATGTAAAAATATTATCAACATAATCAATCATGTAAAATCATTCTCTAAAAAATTACATAAATTTTTAGAACATTTTAATCATGCGACAAATAATGTACATGACACTCATTTATTTAATTACATAAATTAAATTCAACATAAAACATCAATACATATAAATATTTACATGCCGTGAAATAACAAACAGTTACACACATAAACATTTACATAGTCTTATCATAGAAAAAACTAATATCTAACACTTAGAACTTTTCCGGTTCTAGAGTTCCAACGAATAAATGTCTTAGGATAAGAATCCTTAAGTTCTTGTGGTAACTCGTAATTGATCTTGGACAACCATGGGAAACCTATAGCAAATTTAGGATCCTTACAATGTTTCCGTGACATCAAAGGAAAAATTGTATTATTTGCCTTATATTGGAGATACTCAATAGCTAACCTCTCAATGGCTATGTTATACTGAACACGTAGTTCTTCTGTATGAGTTACTAATTTCCAAATATCAGTAAGCCGTTTTTGCCATATTTCCGAGAGAGTATTTCGTATCAATCTAAGTCTTTTGGTTGTCCTATCCAATTACCTTCCCATATATATTCTTGTAACATGTTATTAAAAGTGATGATATGCGAAATCATATCATCACCTTCTCTCATCCGATACTTATCCAAATCCAGCAACATGTCTTTTGATTTTTCACTGTGCGCGGATGTCATAACCCTTTTGGTAGTTTTTTGAATAATCGGCATGATTTTTCTGCAACAAATACAAGGAAAAAATCAATATAATGAAACACAAAGTTATATTAACTAAAATAAACATCACAAAGATATTCATTTACATAAACACAAAGTTTATATGATAAAACAATTTTATCATGGCCTATTAATACAATATGTAAAAAGGATTAGCCATTTAATCATGACGGATCGGAATTACCGAAGCAAACCGATATAGACATGACCAACACGGGCAAACACAGATGTCCACGCGCCATTCACGAGCCACAGGGTGGCTTACGCGCCTCCACACGCTGGCCACGGGCTCTCACTCGCCTCACGCGCTCTCACGCGTCGGCCAGTCTAGGCCGTGTCACATGTGCAGACGACATGTCGTCTGCTTGTTCTATGGCTGTATGGCATGTCGTTTAGATCTTATACTGTCAGCCGACTTGTCTGTTGAAATATTTTGGACGACATGTCGTCCTTCTCGGTGTTATGCGTACGACTTGTCGTACATATACCGGATGACATGTCGTCTGTAAAGAATGAACATGTACGACTTATCGTACAGAAGCCAAACGACTTGTCGTCCTCTTCTCTAAATAGCAGATGACATGTAGTACATCTATTCTGGGAGTGTTTTTCTGGGTTAAGACAGATTCATCTAGCCAACTTCTAGGGTCAATATCTTTCTCAATTTTAATCCGATTTAAGAAAATGATATACCAAATTGAATATCTCATGGCCTAGTTTTCAAAACCATATTTGAACATGCGATTATTAATTTTATACATAGAGTTATTACGACCCAAAGTTGGAAGAAAATCCTTTTTGTAAAAACAAAAACCAGAAGCATTTTCAACATTTTTCATGCATGTTCATGTAATTTTTGTGTAATCTAACTAGAATACATGCATTTAAGCTATTGATACCAATGTTAGGAAACATAATTCCTAATATATTTACATGTTTGTCCTCTTAGGATCGAACCATACATGTATTACTAGTCCTAGATTTATTTACAAACTAATTGAAATAAATCTAAGTTAATCACAACACAATTGCATACCTCTCTTCTTGTAGAGACCTCTTAATCAAACTTAATTGATTGCTTAACTCAATAAGCAAATGGTTTTATTTATAGGAGGGAAACCAAGTCACTATGTAATCACATGCATTGATTACTATTAATCACATTATTAGGATGCATAATGACTTTCTCTAACCCTTCCAAAAATGTTACCATCATGGGTGTACCATATGTTCCCCACTTAACATTTTACTAATTATTGTTACTTAACAACTCTTGTTGTTACTTAATTACTTGATTAACAACTCTTGTTGTTGCTTAATAATTTCCAACATGAAATTATTACTAATTGTTGTTATTTAACAACACCAAATAATTTCTAATTAACAACAATTTCCAACAATAGACATTCGAGCATTAGCCCATCATTTTGCATGCACAAGATTTTGATGAACGACGAGTACAAACCCACAGTGGAGCATCAACAGAGACTAAATTCAATCATGAAGGAGGTCGTACAGAAATAGATTATCAAATGGTTGGATGCTGGCATCATTTACCCCATCTAATACAGCACTTGGGTGAGTCCTCTGCAGTGTGTACCAAAGAAATGAGGAATTATTGTAGTCACAAATGAAAAGAACGAGCTGATTCCAACAAGAACGGTGACTGGATGAAGAGTATGCATGGACTACCGGAAGCTGAACAAAGCTACAAGGAAGACCATTTTCCGCTACCATTCATTGATCAGATGCTGGAAGCCTGCCATGCAGGAGTTCATAGTACACTCAGGATTAAGATCAATCCATATATGACCATCTAGTAAATCAAAATGAATTTCTTTATTTAACGAATATTATAAGAAAGTCATTTCTATCTGGGTCCAATCCTAGATGATCACATCATACAAGGTGCCGTCATTCTCATAGCTCCACATAGACGATCCCGGCTCAAGGTCGCCATACAATTATAGAATGGACCGCAGCTATAGATAAACTACGAATAAAGTACCCGCTTTGTTTGCTCTCTATGAACTATTTTAAATTACTAACTTCAAACTTAAACCCTCTTGCGTATGACACTCACACACTAAGTCTGAAGATACATGTGTAATCTAGGGTATTTAAGATAATTTACAATATGCGAAATTTAAGTAAACACTTTGAAAAATGAATAATGCATCATTTTATTTCATAACATATGAAACCGTTTACATTATATGAAGCTCTAGGGCATATATCCCAACACCAGAGTGTTAACACTAATCTACATTTGGCCCCAATATAAACCAATCTGGGTAGCACACAATTCTTTGTGAATGAATCATATACACACACAGAAAAGTATGTGGAAGGTGAAACCTTTATTGGAACTGAAATGTTGATTTGGGTAATGCTCATACTTTGAAAAGAGACGGGATTTCAAAAAAGAGAAACTCTTTTGAGAACATATGAAAATTCATTGCATGATGAAAAAAATTTCGAAAGTAATGATTTGAGAACCCCGAGGGACGGCCTTGACAAAAGGCAAGACGAAACCTGATAATATCTCAACGAAAAAGCATCGGGACTCGTGTACCTTCCCAAGCCGAAGAATGGGCAGGCCATCGAAGATCATTTGCACACATGCATACATACATATTACCTTTCTTTTTTAGGAAATTGAACAAATAGAGGCGAAAAACTACAAGAAATTGGGTATACTGTGAGAGCCACCAAACAATGAAGCAAGATACTGAACACTTTGTTGCAGATATGGTTGAAGCCTCCGAGATATGAAGCATCTGACAGTCTAAAGTTCAAGACATGGAGGGCAAAGCCCGACTAAAAGAGAATTTTGGGGGCAAAGCCAGACTAAAAGAGAGTGTTGGGGGCGAGGCATACACGATCTTGCATCTATATTCATCCCATCTCTATTTCCTTATAATTAGTTGGTTATATATTGCTCTAACCAATTTTTATGTTGTTATGCTTGTTATCTGGATGTAATCCTGCATTTTCTATCCTTTTGGTTTACGCAGCAAGTCCGGCCAAATTCATGTAAGTCCGATCGGACATACATGGATAATATATATCCGAAGAATCCGAGTTATGTCCAACCGAATTCATTATGTTCGTTATTATTGTTGTTTATTTATTACTTTTATGAATGTGTGCATGTTGAATGAAATATAAATTGTTCTGTGTGATTCTTGCATTATAAGATATGTGAATCCTTTTTTTAAACCCGGATATTATACTAGCATCAGTAAGGGATCATTCTGAACCCAAACGAGTTTAAGGTCGGACCTTTAGAGTGGTTGTAGTGCGGCCTTAAAATATTCTCATAATTTCATATTAGGTGGCGACTCCTTTATTCTCTTGTTAGTCCCTTGTGGGGCTATTCGTACTCTCTACGAGATGCGATCCCAACAGTGTCGTGGTCGCCGACATCATAGGCATAGCGGTAAGCCCCGCTTCGCTCCTACAAATGTGACTGAGATAATAATTATAATTATTTTCAATATAACTGAGGGTCGGGAATATGACTGAGATAACTAATGCGATTGAGGGTTGGCAATATGATTAATGGTCAGTAATGTGACTGAGATAATTAATGTGAATGTCACTGAGGGTTGACAATATGACTAAGGTTACAGGTGACTAAAAGGTTGGTAATATAACTGATGTTACAATTATGACTAAGCTCAATATGACTGAGGGTCGGTAATGTGATTGAAGTCACAAATATGACTGAAGCACACCTATGGCTAAATTTTCAATCACCCAATTGATAATTACATTGTGACTTTGGGTAAAAATATGATTATAACTCGGTTCTTTATGATTTAAATAAAATGTTATTGTGACCGAGGTCAATGTGACTGAGGGTCGGTAATATGATTGAGGTAAATAATGTAACTGATAGTAAGCAATATGATTGAGGTATACATAATGTAACTTTCAATCACAAATGTAACTGATGTAAAATGTGACTATAACAAATGTCAATATGAAGTATGTACGATACAATAACTTTGTGCTAATTTCAACCTTACGTAAGTCCGAATTTGTGGGAGATTTATTGATGAAAGTGTTGGACAATTATGACCCACAGCGTCACTATTTGTACAGATCATGGTGTTGTTGTACAAACTAACTATGTGACAAAGGAGATTGCACTCTTATCATTTGTGATTAGATCATCTAGATGTATAAATGATGAGAGGTCCTTGTGATTTGTTCCTGGACTGAGAATGATATGAGACAGTATCAGTCCACGAAGGATAAATCATTAAATATCCCTAGTCAGAGTATTATCGAGATTGGAAATCGATAAATACGTAAAAGACTAGTATTACACTTGTGCGCGTTGTGAGGGCACAACATCATAGTTCTCATATATTTGGGTATAGGATACTCATGTAAGTGTAATAGGAGGTTGTGTTTTACCGATGGTACGGGAAACAGCTTCGCTTTGGATAGACCCCCTCGGAATTCCATTGGTAGTATGACTATGTGTCTATGGAAGTCTGAAATCAAGGTAGGTGTATTTGGTCTTAACATGAGACTTGCACCGCTAATACTTGCGACAATCAATATACTTTGGTTGCGGTCGTCTAGGGCTTTAACATGTTTTGTGTACGCCAGTGCTGGGTATATTGAGAATCGTAGTTTGTTGGGTGTGATGTCAAGACGGAAGTATCACTTCAATCATAGTGGAGATGATGGTCACGTAAGATACGGGACTGGTTCTCTTAAATGCTGCAGCTATCGGGATAAAATGACAAGGTCAAGTTTATCCGATTATAGAGACTAGTTACTAGACATCCGACATGTGCTTCACACGGGACAGACACAATTTCAGCCCTAGGCCTAGCACGTGATCATCCGATACTGGACAGAAATACGCAATACTATGTATACTACGTCTGATATAGATCCTTTATTCCTTTAAGGATATTTCCCGAGAATTGGGTAGGCATGGCGCTTTGCTAGAGGCCAACCTTGTCTTGTAAATCGGTATAAACGTCGTACTTGGCACGTACGTGTTCGGATAGTCCGACGACCGAATTTACTGCCAACATATCTGTGGATCTCATGGGTCGCTTCCCAAAGATTCACCGATGACGTATGACTCGCACTCTAAATTAATCTGGGATTAATTAGATGAGAGAGAAAATTAATCTGGGATTAATTCCAGAGATATTTTATCTGGGATAAAATATCATTAAAAGAGAGATTACGATTAATTTGGAATTAATCGATTAATTAATATATTTGATATATTAAACGAAATTGGATTTCGACGCGGAATTAAAATTAGATTTTATTCGGGCAAACGAATTAATTTAGAATTAATTTGTTAGCGACGTGAATAGTGACTTCGCTAGGCGTAATCATTTAATTACGACGCAACGGAAAATTTATTAATTTGGAATTAGCGAACCCGAACCCGAGCCCGAGATTATTTGCGAGCGCATTTGCATTTCGAATTCGAGTGCGGCACGCAAGTCAAATCAAGCCTCAAATCGCTAGTCGCATCTAGCGTCACATCAAGCGTCAAATCATGTCACTTTGAGTGATGTGACACTTGATCGATTGATGTGATTGATTGATGGTAGTTGTTGGAATGGTTGTTGAGCTTTTACCATTTGACTTTTTGAAAGCCAAAAAAAGTGGTAATTCATTAAATTATTTTTGGAAAAATATATAAATGTATTAGATATACTTTTCAATCGAACAACACACATTTCTCTTCTCTCTTTCTCTCTACATCTCACTCCCATGGAAGGGCAAAAACTTCACTGGTTTGAGCTGGGCAAAAACCGTGAGTTAGGGAAGCTAGAGTGGGATTTTGTGGCAAAATCACAAGTGCTAGCACACTTACGAGACATGCGAAGGTGATAGGGAAGTCCACCCATGAGCCGGGAACCATTCGACGAAGCTTGGAGCTTGAAGAAGGACCACCATTGACGCCAAAACAGTGAGTGGAGCAGTCCACTGCCGCAGTTCACAGTGAGCAGTTTTCAGTTTTTGTTCGTCGTGCGTCGCTCAACCGATCGATGTGAGTATTCCGCAACTTCGTTGATTAGTATTCGCACATGTTTCATGCTTATTATTGATCTTGGGACCTTAATAGAAACCAACAATGGCATCTAGAGCAAGGTTTGAGCATGAAATTTGACTTAGGGCTAAAATTTGGGTAAAATGTTTTCAAGCATGATTTGGTTGAATTGGATGATTGAGTATGCTTAAAACATGTTGAATTGAAGTTTGATTGGATCAATTTCATGAAATTGGATTGGATCAATTTTTCCCCAAATTTTGTGTTGGCCGAATGGTGCCCTAAATGTGTTCTTGGTGACTTTGATTTTTTGATTCATTGGATGTGTTGGAAATCATTTGGGGATATTGATTTAATGTTGAATTGAATTTAATTGGATTGAATTTGATTTGGACAAAATAATCCCCATTGCCGAGAGCTTGAGCATGATAAATGGGTTTGATTTTAATCAAAATGTGTTAGACATGTGATGATGAAATGAGCATGATTAATTGTATAAATGATGTTTTAGAAATGTTAATTTGGGTGATTAATCATGTATACACTTTGGTTAATTAAATTGTGAAATTGGATTTTTTGTATTTAATTAATTGGGCCTTAAAATTGGATTTGGGCTTTAAATGTTGTAATTGGGCTTGTTGGGCTTTGTTGTACAAAGTTGGGTTTAGGCAAAATTGGTTGGATCCAATTGGGCCCAAAACCGCATCCATAGAGCCCAAATGCGACTAATGGACCTTTAAAGTTTAATTGGGCCTAATGGGCCAAAATTGATTTCTGGGCTTATGGGGTAACTCCCGGATTGGACTTTGGTTATTGGGTTCGACCCGAGTTGACCAAAAGTCCACACCTTAAGAAATTAATTAAAAGCCCATTGTACTAATTAAATTAACGTTGGACGTTAAACGGGCTTTGAGACCCGTAACGATTAAATTTGGAATTTAAGTCGTAAAATGTTTATTAATAAAGTGTAGTATTTAATTTGGAATTAAATAGCGAATTAGAATTGAATGCATATTAAATTGGATTTTATTATGTAGTTTCATTTAATTCGAGAATTCGTACTTTGAGTACTTATTCGCAAAACGAGTTTGACTCGAGCAAAATCAAATCGTTGTTTGAACATTGGATGATCACTAATTATCAGATTAATTAATTGATTAGATTGATTGATAACATGCTTGTGTGAATACATGGTTGCGATGCATGAATAATGTATATCAGATGGATATTAGATGGGTGGGACAATTTTAGAAATTGTTGTAATAAATTTGATTTATTAATTGGACCTGCGTGTCCAGCCTTATACCTCCATATTCTTTGTATTCTCTTCTCACCTATTCCCCTCAATGTAAATGAGGTTTCTTTAGAAGTGTAGTGTAACGAGTAGAAGAAATTTTTGTGCTAGCGGGAGAGAGAAATGGAGAGATTTGATCTAGGATCAATGTGTAAAGTATCCATCCGCATATCATTATTACTTTATTATACGCGCTTTATTATGTGTTTAGAATGCATGTTTAAGGGTGTATGATGATGAGACCTTAACAAGATAATAAATTGGTTGCCAATTTGCACTCGAAAAACCCTCGCAAAATATTGAGCGTCTTTCCTTCCATTGAGTGATTCTCACTCATGATCCGAGACTGGCATTGGCTTGTTGGCCAAAGTCAAGGCCTTTGTCCGTTGAGGATGTGTTTGAATCTCGAGAGCTTTGTTCCATATCAGTGTCTTGTCCAAGTTGTGATTTGTTGGCCAAAGTCAAGACCACTTCTTGTCCATTGTAATTGATTATGAAGTTTTCCATGGTCAATGGGTCACGCTTAACTGGGATCACTAAGTTTGTTGTGCCCAAGCCAATGCTTAGTTGATTCAGAGGAAAAATGTTAGGTAATGCATTGGATGTATTGGCATATATAAGATATATGCTTCGGACTTGGATGTCCCCCTACCGGATCTAGGAATTGGATTGGATCCTAGTTAATTATCAATACAATTTGTTGGCCAAAGTCAAGATTGTGTGATATTTAACGGGATCCTAGCCCACTAGGAAACACGGTTTCCCGAGTACTCGACAGAGGGTTAGATGCTCGCCGAAAAATAGTGGAGGCAAGAATTGAATTTGCAATACTCGTTATTAATACTTGCCATACGCGCTCAAACAAATATCATTCGTCAAATAAATTAAATGTTAGTTGGACTAATATTTAAATGTTGTTTTAATAAATAGTTGGACTATATTCAAACTATTCATTTATAGTTGATTTTATAATTGGATTATAGTAATCAATATAATTGATTTTAATCTATTAAATTATAGTTGATTAAATAGTTGGACTATTGTAATCATTATAATAAATAGTACCTAAATTTTTGATTAAATAGTTGGACTATTAAAATCAAGATAAAATTGAAATATTGACATTTAAAACATAATCCTATGGAAAATGTATTTAAATGGTTTAATTTTCAAATTGGGAATAAAATTTCAGGATGGTCCTGGAAAAATAATAAGTTACTTTATTTGATAAAATAACATATTAGGCCTAAGCCCGGAGTTAAGCAAATAGTAGAGCATAATCTTTGGAAGATTTATGTGATGATAACTTAAGTGCTTAATCCATTAAGCTTGTCGCAGTAGACTCCTTAATTTCTGAATCAGAACTAAGGATTAGATCCTTAAAGTATGATATTGAAATTGAAGGATCTTCGTAAATCTATACTTGGATTTTAGAAGTACTAAATTGCAATAAATAACTCTCGGAGGGTTAATGACTATTCTCAAGGAGACAAAGTCAAAGTTTGCAATTAGGCAAGTAGCGCAAGGCGCACCTTACTTCGATATTCTAGAAGGCCAAGGCTTGGCCAAAGGCTTCTGGAGTGTTGAAACTGGCAAAGGCAAAATCATTATAGTCTTCTGGGAAGATAAAGGACATATCCCAAAATGTCTGCCTAAATGTGGCAAACGGGATCGCGGAAGCGTGACTGCCGTTTGAACAAAGCAGACATGAAGGAATTGAAGACGAGCAAGGCTCTGACTTCAAATATGTTTGTCATAAATATATTCACTACTAGTATTTAAATTGGATTTTAGATACTTAGTGTGATATAAATATATATTGATGTTCAGAATCTGCTATGACAGGATACTGATTTCAATTGAGATTTAATCTGCGAATCGGAAACGGACGAAAGTCGCTGTTTTAACCGTAAATACCTAAGTTTAGGAACTACCTTCGGGTATGTACTTAAATTAGGAAACTGCTATAATGTAACTAGTTTGACTAGAAACATTATCTTTATATCAGTGTTTAACCCACTGCGGGTGAACCTTTATATTCTAGAACACTAAAGTGTTTTATTTTATAAAGATGATATTGAGATAAACACATTAGATGTGAATAACAGAATTTATATTTTGAATATAAATAAATCTCAAATATATAACATGACAAACAAATAGCTCAACTGATTTGATCAGAAGAAACTAATTGTGGCATTGTTGTCTGAGACACAATTAAACAAGAATCGTATATCCACACTTTTGAAGAGTGAATACTAAGACTATTTTGATTCCAATCAAATAAGGTCTACGAATCTAGTTTATTGGGCAATGTGCCTATAACACTATTTACTTGGTAAAAGTGTAAATGCCACCGACCTGTTAGCCCTAGTTCATAGTGAATCAAGTGGGCCCATGTCTAGCTAGGCCTGATGTGGATATGAATATTTCGTGACCTTACGGATGTGGCATCACGTTATGGTTATGTGTTTCTTTTGAAGAACACAAATCAGAAACTTTTAAGTTTCGACACGAAATAGACAAACAGATCGGCTAAAGTATTATACCGTCACGGTAAGACCGTAATGGAAAATACTTAAGCAATAAGTTTCTAGTATACTTGAAAGAGTATAGTATTCTTTCAATAAGGACTCCTCCTGAAACACGTCAAAGTGACGGTGTGTCCGAACTGAGTAACCGAATCTTGTTAGACATGATAAGGTTAATCTTGAGTCGCTCTGAGCTACCATTTCCTTCAACGGATAAGCATTAACAGTGCAGAACTTATTTAGAATAAGGTTCCATAAAAATCTGTTTGACAGATTTCATATTAGATATGAACAGGAAAGAAACCGGGTTTCTCATTCCTGAATATTTGGGATGCTAGGCATATGTTTGGATGATACCAAACTAAAACCCAAATTGGATAAGTGCCAATTGTAGGTTATCTTAAGGATACCATAAGCATAGTGCTTATACATCTCACTAGAGAACAATGTAATTGTTGCTCACCATGCGGTTTTCCTAAGAGGAATACCGATATACAGTGGTAAGTGGGAGGATAGTAAAACTCGATGAAAATCGGAGTGATACTATTCAAGGCACCCATTCCTAATGGAACACAAACAGTCCATCAAGGATGAAACTGTACCATAATCTTCGAATACACAAGAACCGCGTAGGTCGGAGAGAATCAGAAAACAACCTAGGGTATGGGTTTCTGATCTCACCTCATAAAGATGTCTATCTTATTGAGGTATACCAACTGACTACGTATGAGGAAGTGATACAAGATATCGACTCCCTATTGGGCAAGTGTGATGAATTCCAAAGTATGATATCCAAGTATATGAATAAGTTTGGATACTAGTTGATGTACCGCAAGGCATTGTTCCTATAGGTACTATATAAGTCTTCAAGGAAGACGTACATGGAAGGCAACATATCAACGTACTAAGCTAGGCTTGTAGCGGAAAGGTATTGTTATCAACATTGTGTTGATTACGATTCAACCTTTTACCTGTTGCCACGGTAAATCCATTTGGATAATGCTTGCTAAAGCTGCGTATTCATTTGTGAAATATGTCAGCTTAACGGGAAAATCGCTTTCCTTAAAAGGAAACCTTTTGGAGGATGTTTACAACATCTTGTCGGTTTTGTCGTACCCAAAACTAGCAAACAAGGTTTGCGGGTTATTCGATCCATGTTTGGATTGAAGCAAACATAGGTTCTTGGAATTATCATTTTGATGTAATCATAATGGTTTATGATTTAATTCAAAACGAAATGATTCTTGTGTATATAAGAGGGTTAGTGGGAGCGCACTGACAATAAATGTCCTATAAATAATGATAATATGTCATTTCTTGGAAATAATTATTCCCATAATACAATCGGCGAAAACTTGGCTTTCGATAAAACTCTCCGAGAATTAGTACATTGAAAAATGTACGTTACCTGGTGTCTCATACGCTTTGAGCATATGGATTCACAAACAGGCCAATCCAAGTGATAGTCACTAGATTGATGTTAAGAACATCCATTAGTATCTTAGAGAACTAAGGATGCTGTCTTAGTCTATGTAGAAGGAGAACTTGAAGTGACTGGGATCACTACTGCAAGTTTCCTAAACCGATAAAACGTCTATAAGTCGCAAACGGTACTATACAGTTTGAATACCGGTACAGTGAGCTGGAAATCTTCCAAGCAAGATACTATTACCGAATAAAAAACAAATGCGGGTTATTACTGCAGCTGAGGCGGCAATAGAAGCCTTATGGGTCGATAAACAAATCTAATTAGATTAGATATAGTTCTGTTAGCAGCTGAGCTAGGCGTCAGCACAGGCTAAAGAATTAAGGGTCTCATCAACGATCCAGATATATACTTCGATAATTCATTTGATTCGTTCGGATCATACATCTTGGCAATGTGATGATCGAATAATCGCATCAGATGATAATCATGCAAATCCGCTGACGAAAGCATTTCTCAGCAGTTTGAGCCAACCGTGCATAGTTCGGGTGTAAGACACTCGAGTGACTGGCTATAGGCCAAGTGGGAGATTGTTGGATAATTATGACCCATAGCGTTACTATTTGTACAGATCATGGTGTTGTTGTATAAATTAACTATGTGACGAAGGAGATTGCACTCTTATCATTTGTGATTAGATCCCCTAGATGTATAAATGATGAGAGGTCCTTGTGATTTGTTCCTGGACTGAGAATGATATGAGACAGTATCAGTCCACGAAGGATAAATCATTAAATATCCCTAGTCAGAGTATTATCGAGATTGGACATCGATAAATACGTAAAAGACTAGTATTACACTTGTGCGCGTTGTGAGAGCACAACGACATAGTTCTCATATATTTGGGTATAGGATACTCATGCAAGTGTAATAGGAGGTTGTGTTTTACCGAAGGTACGGGAAATAGCTTCTCTCTGGATAGACCCCCTCGGAATTCCATTGATAGTATGACTATGTGTCTATGGAAGTCCGAAATCAGGGTAAGTGTATTTGGTCTTAACTTGAGACTTGCACCGCTAATACTTGCGACAATCAATATACTTTGGTTGCGGTCGTCCAGGGCTTTAACAGGTTTTGTGTACGCCAGTGCTGGGTATATTGAGAATCGTAGTTTGTTGGGTGTGATGTCAAGACGGAAGTATCACTTCAGTTATAGTGGAGATGATGGTCACGTAGGATACGAGACTGGTTCTCTTAAATGCTGCCTATCGGGATAAAATGACAAGGTCAGGTTTATCCGATTATAGAGACTAGTTACTAGACATCCGATATGTGCTTCGTACGGGGCAGACACAATTCCAACCCCAGGCCTAGCACGTGATCATCCGATACTGGACAGAAATACACAATACTACGTATACTACGCCTGATATAATCCTTTATCCTGTAAGGATATTTCCGGAGAATTGGGTAGGCATGGCGCTTTGCTAGAGGCCAACCTTGTCTTGTAAATCGATATAAACGTCGTACTTGGCACGTACGTGTTCGGATAGTCCGACGACCGAATTTACTGCCAACATATCCGGGGATCTCATGGGTCGCTTCCCAAAGATTCACCGATGACGTATGACTCGCACTCTAAATTAATCTGGGATTAATTAGATGAGAGAGAAAATTAATCTGGGATTAATTACAGAGATATTTTATCTGGGATAAAATATCATTAAAAGAGAGATAACGATTAATTTGGAATTAATCGATTAATTAATATATTTGATATATTAAACGAAATTGGATTTCGACGCGGAATTAAAATTAGATTTTAATTCGGGCAAACGAATTAATTTAGAATTAATTCGTTAGCGACGTGAATAGTGACTTCGCTAGGCGTAATTATTTAATTACGACGCAACGGAAAATTCATTAATTTGGAATTAGCGAACCCGAACCCGAGCACGAGATTATTTGCGAGCGCAATCGCATTTCGAATTCGAGTGCGGCACGCAAGTCAAATCAAGCGTCAAATCGCTAGTCGCATCTAGCGTCACATCAAGCGTCAAATCATGTCACTTTGAGTGATGTGACACTTGATTGATTGATGTGATTGATTGATGGTAGTTGTTGGAATGGTTGTTGAGCTTTTACCATTTGACTTTTTGAAAGCCAAAAAAAGTGGTAATTCATTTAATTATTTTTGGAAAAATATATAAGTGTATTAGATACACTTTTCAACCGAACAACACACATTTCTCTTCTCTCTTTCTCTCTACATCTCACGCCCATGGAAGCGCAAAAACTTCACTGGTTTGAGCTGGGTAGAAACCGTGAGTTAGGGAAGCTAGAGTGGGATTTTATGGCAAAATCACAAGTGCTAGCACACTTACGAGACATGCGAAGGTGATAGGGAAGTCCACCCATGAGCCGGGAACCATTTGACGAAGCTTGGAGCTTGACGAAGGACCACCATTGATGCCAAAACAGTGAGCTTGGAGCAGTCCACTGCCGCAGTTCACAGTGAACAGTTTTCAGTTTTTGTTCGTCGCGCGTCACTCAACCGATCGATGTGAGTATTCCGCAACTTCGTTGATTAGTATTCGCACATATTTCATGCTTATTATTGATCTTGGAACCTTAATAGAAACCAACAGAAAGTAGTATATATGAATCTTATGTGTATGTGTATTTTTATAAATTGTGATTTGGAGTTTAAATTAAAGAGATATGAGTGTTTTAATGACTAGTTTGAAATTAATATAGTCTTATAATGTAATGTCAATGAGCTTTGTTTTAAAAATTATGATTTTTATATCAATAATATGTAATTTTTTTATGGAACACTTTATATTTTTGGAGATATTTATAGTTGAAAATAAAGTAGAAAGAAATTTTAAACATAAACCCCACTCGTGTGGGATGTGTGTTTAATTTATTTTTTAAAATTTTTGTTTGTTATTCTTTTATCATTTTAGTGATTTTACACCCATATGAGTAAATATAAATTTTAAGTTTGGACAGATTAAATACTAATAAATCTATCCTAATTGTTTTTTTTTTTTTTTAAATAAAAGGCCCATACTTTTAACTACTATTAAAAGAATACTAATTTTTTACATAAAAATTAGAATGATGTAAAAAAATAAAATTATAAGAACTAATTAAAAATTATATTATAATGATAAGATTTGGAAAAATATGATGTTGTGATGTGAAAATGGCATATTTTTATTTATGTATTTTTTAGCAAAAAGAAAAATATTAATAGAGAATTAACCTGAAAATAATGAGAATGAAATAAGTTCGATTAGAGATAATTTTTTTTTAAAAAAAATGATTAAATTATATGTTTGAAAAATAATAGAGATTAAGATAAATATTTACTAAAATATAGTAATTGAATAATTTTTATAACTCTCCACTACAATTATAATCAATTAGAAAAAATTATTATTTTTACATAAAAATTAATAATAAAATACTAAAAGTTATCAATTAGAAAGAAAATTAATATATATATATATATAAATAACTATTTTTTATTTTTATGCAAAAAGAAAAATATTAATTGAGAATTAACCTGAAAAATAATGAGAATGAAATAAGTTCGATTAGAGATAATTTTTTTTTTTTTTAAAAAAAATGATTAAATATGTGTTGAAAAATAATAGAGATTAAGATAAATATTTACTAAAATATAGTAATTGATAATTTTTATAACTCTCCACTACAATTATAATCAATTAGAAAGAAATTATTATTTTTACATAAAAATTAATAATAAAATACTAAAACTTATAATTAGAAAGAAAATTAATATATATATATAGATAATATATATATATATATATATATATATATATAAACTATTTTTTATTTTATATATAAAAATTATTATTATTTTCTAATATATTTAAATAAGAACACAAATTTTTATTAGACTTTACATTTAAAATGAGTCCTAAACTACCGACTAAATTATACAAGGGTCGAGTCACCAAAACTTTTATCCATGCAATTTACTTAGATATATGAGTATATAATTGACATGGGAGAATGCCGTAGAGATTTAATTTCTATCTTGAGTATTTATGTAACACATGGAGGAAGTTCTTGGTACAATAAAATATGAGTAACATGCTACCATTAATTAGTAGCATATAATATTATGTGTAATTGTATGATTTATATCTATTATTTATTTATTTTAACATCTTCATAACACGATAATTTTAATTTTATATGAGTAAATTAATTGTTATATGAGTAATATGATATTATTATTATATACTACATAATTGTAAATGAGGTAGCTTTCATCATATGCCAAAAATGTCCCGATTTGAAAATCATAAAATCTCAAGGACCTTGTCGTTATAACCATTGATCTTAATCAACAGTTCAATAAATCCTTCGCAACTTGATCTCCCACTTCCACTCTAATCTGGCACTACCTCAAAATAAAAAAAAAAAATGGCCCTCTCTGTGACACTCACTTCCTTCACTTCACCACCACCAAAAACCCACCTAAAAATCCCGCAGTTTAGACCCAAAAAACCTCTCACCGTTTCACCACCACCACCAGGTTTCAAGAACTTACAAAGCACTAGATGTGTGCATGAAAATTCTGAGCTTTTGCCTGTGATCGAAGCAAACCCAGATGGCAAACACATTTTATCCACAGCTGCAAGTTTGTATCCTCTCTACGTGACTGTTGGTGGCGCTGTTGCTTGCTTGAAACCCTCTGCTTTTGCTTGGTTTGTGCAGAGAGGACCGGCTAGTTATAGCTTGTCTCTTGGGTTAATTATGTTGGCAATGGGCCTCACTTTGGAGCTTAAAGATTTGATTAGCTTGTTCATGCAAAGACCTCTCTCTGTGAGTAACCCAAAATGGTTTCTTGCTTGTTCTTATTTTTGTTTGACCTAAACGTTTCAGTTTTGGATATGTGAGGCATTTTTTTCCCTTGAATTCGAATGGTTTTATTTTCGGAAATTAAAAAGAAAAATTACTTGTTTTTGTTTTTGTTTTTGTTTTTGTTTTTTTTTCGATTCTTGAATTTTACTTGGACAATTATTGGGACTGTGATTGCCAACAGGATGACTGAACTTCCAAAATCTAAAATATTTAGCTAAGATGTAATGTGATTGCGAATTTGCAATGCCAATTAAATTCTTCTGAGTTTTGAACAATGGGTGTACTGACATTTTGGGATACTTGTTGGGATTCTCTAAGGTCCCGGGATCAATTCAAGCATAGAAAACTCATGTGCGAATACTCAAAGAAGTTGCGGAATATTTACATTGATCGGTTGTGCGATGCGACAAACACAAAAACTTCAAGCTTTCCTCCAAGGTGGCTCACGGCAGTGGGCTGTTTTGTGTCCTCCATTTTCGGCAATGGATGATCCTTAAAGCTCCAAGCTTTGTTTGGTGATTCCATGCTCATGAAAAGGATTCCCTATCACCTTTGTATGTCCTCTTTTGAGTGCTAGCTCTTGATGATTTTTGCCACAAAAATCACCATGGCTTCTCCTTGTATATTCTCGGCTTTTGACAGAAAATGGAGAAGAAGAAGTGGTCCAAGACCGTGAGAGAGAGGAGAAGAAATTGAGAGAGAAAAAAGTGTTGGATTAATTGAATTCCAAAAATCAATTAAACATATACCATATTTTGAATTTCCAAAAGTCAAAAGGTACAAGCATTAAAGCTTTTCAACAACCACCATCAATCACAATGACAAGTGGTCAAATCACTCAAAGTGACTAGACATCACATGTCCCCAATGGGTGTGGCTTGGTGGTGTAGGGTCCAGGATCTCACCTTGAGGTTCTGGGTTCGAATCCATGGGGTGTACTTCTTGTAAGAGCCTGGGACAGCCGGTGGTTTTACCTGCGCCGCGGCCCAGAATGGGTGGTTTGGTGCGGTTTCCATCGTTTCCAAAAAAAAAAAAAAAAAAAAAAAAAAAAAAAAAAAGACTAGACATCACATCAATTGATTGACTAGTGATTTGACGCTTGATTTGACGCTTGTGGGCCGCACTTAAATTCGCAATGCGAGTGCGGCCGCAAACACTCACGGGCTCCGGTTTGCTAATTCCGAATTAACGAATATTCCGTTGCGACGAATTAAAATCTAATTTAATTAAATAACTTGCCTAGCAAAATTACTATTCAGGTCGCTAACGAATTAATTCTAAATTAACTCGTTTGCCCGAATTAAAATCTAATTTTAATTCCGCGTCGAAATCCAATTTTGTATAATATATCGAATATATTATTTTATCGATTAATTCCAAATTAATCGTTCTCTCTCTTTAATTAATATTTTATCCCAGATAAAATATCTCCGCAATTAATCCCAGATTAATTTTCTCTCTCATCTAATTAATCACAGATTAATAAAGTGCGAGTCATACGTCATCGGTGAATCTTCGGGAAGCGACCCATGAGATCCCCGGATATGTTGGCAGTAAATCCGATCGTCAGACCATCTGAACACGTACGTACCTAGTACTACGTTTTTACCGATTTACAAGACATGGTTGGCTTCTAGCAAAGCACCGTGCCTGCCCAATTCTCCAGAAATATTCTTACTGGAATATGTGATCTATATCAGGCGTAGTATACGTAGTATTGCGTATTTCGATCCAGTATCGGATGTCACGTGCAAGGCCTGGGGCTGGAAATGTGTGCCTCGTACGAAGCACATATCGGATCTCTGGTAACTAGTCTCTATAATCGGATAAACATGACCTAGTCATAATATCCCGATAGCTGCAGCATATAAGAGAACCAGTTCCGTATCCTACGTGATCATCATCTCCACTATGACTGGAGTGATACTTCCGTCTCGACATCACACCCAATACACTACGATTCTCAATATACCCAGAAGAGGCGTACACAGAACCTGTTAAAGCCCTGGATGACCAAAACCAAAGTATATTGATTATTGCAAGTATTAGCGGTGCAAGTCTCAGGTTAAGACCAAATACACCTACCCTGATTCGGACTTCCATAATACATAGTCATACTACCAATGGAATTCCGAGGGGTCTATCCAGAGCGAAGCTATTTCCGTACCATCGGAAAACACAACCTCCTATTACACTTGCATGAGTATCCTATACCCAAATATATGAGAACTATGCCGTTATGCTCCCACAACGCGCACAAGTGCAATACTAGTCTATTCCGCATTATCGATGTCCAGTCTCGATAATACTACGACTAGGGATATTTAATGATTAAATCTTCATGGATTGATACTGTCTCATATCTTATCAATCCGGCACTAATCATATGGACCTTTTATCATTTATACAACTTGGTAATCTAATTACAAATGATAAAAGAGCAATTTCCTTTGTCACATAGTTAATTTGTACAACAACACCATGATCTGTACAAATAGTGATGCTATGGGTCATAACTGTCCAACAATCTCCCACTTGGCCAATAGCCAATCACTCAAGTGTCCTACACCCGAACTATGTACGGTTCGCTCAAACTTCTGCTGAGAAAAAGCTTTCGTCAACGGATTTGCAGTATTATCATCTGATGCGATTTATTCGATCATCACATCGCCACGATGTATGATCCGAACGAATCAGATGAATATTTGAAGTATATATCTGGATCGTTGATGAGACCATTAATTCTTTAGCCTGCACTGTAGCCTAGCTCAGCTGCTAACAGAACTATATCTAATCTAATTAGATTTATTATCAATCCAGAAGGCTTTTATTGCTGCCTCAGCTGCAGCAATAATCCACTTTTGTTGTTTATCCGTAACAGTATCTTGCTTGGAAGATTTCCAGCTCATTGTTCCGTTATTCAAACTTTATAGTACCGTTGTTACGACTTATAGTCGTTTTATCGGTTTGGAAACTTGCAGCAGTGAACCCAGTCACTTCAAGTTCTCATTCTCCATAGTTTAAGACAGCATTCTTAGTTCTCTAAGATACTAAAGGATGTTCTTAACATTAATCCAGTGACTATCACTTGGATTGGCCTGATTGTGACTCCATATGCTCATAGCATATGAGACACCAGGTCGTGTACATTTATTTCAATGTACGAGTTCTCGGAGAGTATCAACAACTTTTAGATCTATCCCAGTAGATCTTTATTCCTAGAATAAAGGTTGTTTCTCCCAAGAATTCTACGGAGAATTTTCATGAAAGCCAAGCTTTCACCGATTGTATTATGGGAATATCATTTCCAAGAAATGACATATCATCATTACTAAGGACGTTCACTGTCAGTGCGCTCCCACTAACCTTCTTATATACACAAGAATAATTTTCGTTTTGAATTAAATCATATACCATTATGATTACATCCAAACGATAATTCCAAGAACGCAATGCTTGCTTCAATCCATCAATGGATCGAATAACTTGCAAACCTTGTTTGCTCGTTTTGGTACGACAAAACCGTCAGGATGTTATAAACATCCTCCAAAAGGTTTCCGTTAAGGAAAGCGATTTTGACGTTCAGCTGCCACATTTCATAAATGAAACATGTAGCATCAGCAAGCATTATCCAAATGGATTTAACCATGGCAACGAGTAAAAGGTTTCGTCGTAATCGACAAAATGTTGATAACGATACCTTTTCGCTACAAGCCTAGCTTAGTACGTTGGTATGTTGCCTTCCATGTATGTCTTCCTTGAAGACTTATATAATACCAATAGGCACAATGCCTTCCGGTACATCAACCAGTGTCCAAACTTGGTTGGTATACATGGAATCCATTTCGGACATCATGGCACTTTGCCATTATAGGGAGTCGATACCTTGTATCACTTCCTCATACGTAGTCAGTTCTTATTCCTCAATAAGATTGACATCTTTATAAGGTGAGATCAGAAACCCATCCCTAGGTTGTTTTCTGACTCTCTCCGACTTACGTGGTTCTCGTGTATTCGAAGATTATTGGTATAGTTTCATCCTTGATGAACTATTTGTGTTCCATTAAGGAATCGGTGCCTGAAATAGTATTACTCCGATTTTCATCGAGTTTTACTTTCCTCTCACTTACCACTGCATATAGGTATTCCTCTTAGGAAAATCGCATGGCGAGCAACAATTACATTGTTCTCTTGTGAGTTGTATAAGTACTATACTTTGGTTTCCCTAGGATAACCATTATTAGACACTTATCCGATTTGGGTTTTAGTTTGGTATCATCCAAACATATGCCTAGTATTCCCAAATCTTCAGGAATGAGAAAACCCGGTTTCTTTCCTGTTCATATCTAATATGAAGTCTGTCTAACAGATTTTTATGGAACCTTATTCAAAATAAGTTTTGCACTGTTTATGCATATCCGTTGAAGGAAATGGTAGCTCAGAGCGACTCATGATTAACCTTATCATGTCCAACAAAATTCGGTTTCTCCGTTTGGACACACCGTCAAATTGACGTGTTCCGGGAGGAGTCCTCATTTGAAAGAGTACTATACTTTTTCAAGTATATGAGAAACTTATTGCTTAAGTATTTTCCATCATGGTCTAACCGTGACGGTTTAATACTTTAGCCGATCTGTCTGTTTACTTCGTGTCGAAACTCTTTGATTTCATCAAAAGTTTCCGATTCGTGTTTCAAAAGAAACACATAACCATAACGCGATGCCATATCCGTAAAGGTCACGAAACATTCATATCCACATCTAGCCTAGCTAGACACGGGCCCACTTACGTCACTATGAACGAGGGCTAACAGATCGGTGGCACTTACACTTTTACCAAGTAAAGGTGTTTTAGGCACTTTACCCAATAAACTAGATTCGTAGACATTATTTGAATGGAATCAAATCCGTCCTAGTACCCACTCTTCGAAAGTGTGGATATATGAGTCTTGTTAAATTGTGTCCCAGACAACAATGCCACTTATAAGTCTCAACTGATTAACTCAGTTCGAGCTATTTGTCTGTCATGTCATATGTTTGAGATTTATTTATATTCAAAATATAAATACTGTTATTCACATCTAATGTGTTTATCTCAATATCATCTTTATAAAATGAAACACTTTAGTTTTCTAGAATATAAAGGTATATCCGCAACGGATTAAACCCTGATATAGAGATAATGTTTCTAGTCAAACTAGTTACATTGTAACAGTTTCCTAATTTAAGTACACACCCGAAGGATAATTCCTAAACTTAGGTTTCTACGGTTAAAACAGCAACTGTTGTCCCGTTTCCAACTCGCAGATAAATCTCAACTGAAGTCAGTATCCTGCTCATAGCAGATTCTTCACACCAGTACATATTTATGTACCACTTTTAGTATCTAAAATTCAATTTTAATACTAGTAGTGAACATATTTATGACAAACATATTTGAAGTCAGAGCCTTGCCCGTCTTCAATTCCTTCATGTCTGCCTTGTCCATACGGCAGTCACGCTTCCGTGATCCCATTTGCCACAGTTTAGGTAGACATCTTGGGATATGTCATTTGTCTTCCTAGAATATTATAATGACTTTGCCTTTGCCATTTTCATACCCAGAAGCCTTTGGCCAAGCCTTGGCCTTCTGGAATGTCGAAATAAGATGCGCCTTGCGCTTCTTTCCTTATTGCAAACTTTGGCTTTGTCTCCTAGAGTATAGCCATTAACTGTCCAAGAGTTTACTATTGCAATTTAGTATTTCTAAGATCTAAAGATAGATCTATGAAGATCCTTCAATTTCATTATCATACTATAAGGATCTAATCCTTAGTTCTGATTAAGAAATAAGGAGTCATTTTGGCAAGCATAATGGATTAAGCACTAAAGTTATCATTACATGAATCTTCCAAAGATCATGCTCTACTATTTGCTCAACTCCGGGCTTAGGCCTAAGATGTTATTTTATCAAATAAAGTAACTTCTTAGTTTTCAGGACTATCCTGATGTTTTATTCCCAATTTGAAAATTAAAGTCGTTTAAATACATTTTGTCCCAGGATTATGTTTTAAACATTAATCTTTCAATTATCTTGATTCTAATAATCCAACTATTTAAGCCTTATTGCAAACTTTGGCTTTGTCTCCTAGAGTATAGCCATTAACTGTCCAAGAGTTTACTATTGCAATTTAGTACTTCTAAGATCTAAAGATAGATTTATGAAGATCCTTCAATTTCATTATCATACTATAAGGATCTAATCCTTAGTTCTGATTAAGAAATTAAGGAGTCCTTTTGGCAAGCATAATGGATTAAGCACTAAAGTTATCATTACATGAATCTTCCAAAGATCATGCTCTACTATTTGCTTAACTCCGGGCTTAGGCCTAAGATGTTATTTTATCAAATAAACTAACTTCTTAGTTTTCAGGACTATCCTGATGTTTTATTCCCAATTTGAAAATTAAAGTCGTTTAAATACATTTTGTCCCAGGATTATGTTTTAAACACTAATCTTTCAATTATCTTGATTCTAATAGTCCAACTATTAATCAACGATTTCAGGTACTATTCATTATAATGATTACTATAGTCCAACTATATAATCAACTATAATTTAATTGATTAAATTCAATTATATTGATTACTATAATCCAATTATAAAATCAACTATTAATTGAAATGGTTAATTCAATATATTGATTACTATAATCCAATTATATAATCAACTATAAATGAAATAATTTGAATACAGTCCAACTGTTTAATTAAAACAACGATTAAATATTAGTCCAACTAATATATTAATTTACGACGGAAAAATTGTAATGAGCGCGTATGGCAAGTAACTAAACGAATATTGCAAATTTAATACTTGCCTCCCACTATTTTTCGGCGAGCCTCTACCCTCTGTTGAGTACTCGGGAAACCTTGTTTCCTAGTGGGCTAGGATCCCGTTAAATAACACACAATCTGACTTTGGCCAACAAATTGTATGATAATTAACTAGGTAGATCTCTAAGATCAATTGGATCCCATCCAATTCCTAGATCCAGTAGGTGGACATCCAAGTCCGAAACATATATCTTATATATGCCAATATATCCAATATATTGCCTAACCTTTTTCTTTTGAATCAACTAAGCCTTGGCTTTGACACAACAAACTTAGTGATCCCAGTTAAGCGGAACCCATTGACCTTGGAAAGCTTCGTAATCAATGTCGATGGACAAGAAGTGATCTTGACTTTGGCCAACAAATCACAACTTGGACAAGACACCGATATGGAACAAAGCCTTCATGATTCAAACACATCCTCGACGGACAAAGGTCTTGACTTTGGCCAACAAACCAATGCCAGTCTTGGATCTTGAGTAAGAATCACTCAATGGAAGGAAAAACGCTTAATATGATGTTGAGGGTTTTTCGCGTGTAATTGGCAACCAACTAATTATCTTTGTTAAGGTCTCATCATCATACACCCTTAAGCATGCATTCTAAACACAGAATAAGGCGTGTAAGTAAATAAAATAATAATGATATGCGGATGGATACTTAACACATTGTTCCTAGAACAAATCTCTCCTTTCCTCTCTCCCGCTAGCACAAGTATTACTTCTACCCAATTACATAACACTTCTAAAGAAACCTCATTTACATTGAGGGGAATAGGTGAGAAGAGAAATACACAGAGTAAGGAGGTAATAGGCTGGACACGCATGTCCAATTTAATAAATTCTAAATTTATTACAACAATTTCCAAAATTGCCCTCACCCATCTAATATCCATCCGATATACATTATTCATGCATCGCATCCATGTATTCACACAAGCATGTTATCAATCAATCTAATCCAATTAATTAATCTGATAATTAATGACCATCCAATGTTCAAACAACGATTTGATTTTGCGCGAGTCAAACTCGTTTTGCGAATAAGTACTCAAAGTACGAATTCTTGAATTAAATTAAACTACAACATTAAATCCAATTTAATTTGCATTTAATACTAATTCATTTATTTAATTCCAAATTAAATATTACACTTTATTAATGAACCTTTACGACTTAGATTCTAAATCTAATCGTTACGGGTCTCAAAGCCCGATTAACATCCAATGTCAATTTAATTTAAAGTCCAATGGACTTTCAATTAATTTCTTAAGGCATGGACTTTTGGTCAATATGGGTCAAACCCAAATACCAAAGCCCATTTAAGGAATCACCCTTATTTGCCAAGAAACCAATTTAGGCCCAATTAATATTAAAGGTCCATTAAGTCATAATTGGACTTTATGGATATGGTTTTGGGCCCAATTGGATCCAACCAATTTAGCCTAAACCTATCTTGGTACAACCAAGCCCAATAAGCCCAATTACAACTTTTCAAACCCAATTTCCAAAATAGGCCCAATTAATTAAATTACCAAATTCCAAATTTCATAACTTAATTAACTAAAGTGTATGCCATAATTAATTACCCAAATTAACATTTCCAAAACACCAATTTGTACAATTAATTATGCTCATTAACATCAAAACATGTCCAACACATTTTAATCAAAAATCAACTCATTTACCATGCTAACATGTCTCGGCAATTTGGGGTTTTTCATGTCCAATTCGGTTTCAATCCAATTAAATCCACAATCAACATTCCCAAGTCTTTCAAACTCATCCAATGAATCAAAAAACAAAAAATCACCATGACTATTAGGGTTCATCCAATTCGGCCAAGCCTACTTTTTGGGCAAAAATTGATCCAATCAAATTTTCATTAAATTGATCATATCCAACTTCAATTAAACATCATTCAAGCATACTCAATCAAAGAATTTTATCAAATCATGCTCAAATTCAATTTACCCAATTTTAACCTAAGTTCAAGTTTCATGCTCAAATGGCTCTGATACCATTGTTGGGATTCTCTAAGGTCCCGGGAGGTCAATTCAAGCATAGAAAACTCATGTGCGAATACTCAAAGAAGTTGCGGAATACTTACATTGATCGGTTGTGCGATGCGACGAACACAAAAACTTCAAGCTTTCCTCCAAGGTGGCTCACGGCAGTGGGCTGTTTTGTGTCCTCCATTTTTGGCCATGGATGATCCTTAAAGCTCCAAGCTTTGTTTGGTGATTCCATGCTCATGAAAAGGATTCCCTATCACCTTTGTATGTCCTCTTTTGAGTGCTAGCTCTTGATGATTTTTGCCACCATGGCTTCTCCTTGTATATTCTCGGCTTTTGACAGAAAATGGAGAAGAAGTGGTCCAATACCGTGGGAGAGAGGAGAAGAAATTGAGAGAGAAAAAAGTGTTGGATTAATTGAATTCCAAAAATCAATTAAACATATACATATTTTGAATTTCAAAAGTCAAAAGGTACAAGCATTAAAGCTTTTCAACAACCACCATCAATCACATGACAAGTGGTCAAATCACTCAAAGTGACTAGACAT
This sequence comes from Zanthoxylum bungeanum, assembly GCA_019454045.1. Lineage (NCBI taxonomy): Eukaryota > Viridiplantae > Streptophyta > Magnoliopsida > Sapindales > Rutaceae > Zanthoxylum > Zanthoxylum bungeanum. The sequence goes on along the minus strand of SKCR01051682.1, from coordinate 81,888 downwards.
CACATCAATTGATTGACTAGTGATTTGACGCTTGATGTGACTTGTGGGCCGCACTTAAATTCGCAATGCGAGTGCGGCCGCAAACACTCACGGGCTCCGGTTTGCTAATTCCGAATTAACGAATTTTCCGTTGCGACGAAATTAAATCTAATTTAATTAAATAACTTCGCCTAGCAAAATTACTATTCACGTCGCTAACGAATTAATTATAAATTAACTCATTTACCCGAATTAAAATCTAATTTTAATTCCGCGTCGAAATCCAATTTCGTATAATATATCGAATATATTATTTTATCGATTAATTCCAAATTAATCGTTCTCTCTCTTTAATTAATATTTTATCCAGAGAAAATATCTCCGCAATTAATCCCAGATTAATTTTCTCTCTCATCTAATTAATCCCAGATTAATAAAGTGCGAGTCATACGTCATCGGTGAATCATCGGGAAGCGACCCATGAGATCGCCGGATATGTTGGCAGTAAATCCGGTCGTCGGACCATCCGAACACGTACGTACCTAGTACTACATTTTTACCGATTTACAAGACATGGTTGGCTTCTAGCAAAGCACTGTGCCTACCCAATTCTCCAGAAATATTCTTACTGGAATATGTGATCTATATCAGGCGTAGTATACGTAGTATTGCGTATTTCGATCCAGTATCGGATGTCACGTGCAAGGCCTGAGGCTGGAAATGTGTCTGCCCCGTACGAAGCACATATCGGATCTCTGGTAACTAGTCCCTATAATCGGATAAACATGACTAGTCATAATATCCCGATAGCTGCAGCATATAAGAGAACCAGTTCCGTATCCTACGTGATCTTCATCTCCACTATGACTGGAGTGATACTTCCGTCTCGACATCACACCCAATACACTACGATTCTCAATATACCCAGAAGAGGCGTACACAGAACCTGTTAAAGCCGTGGACGACCAAAACCAAAATATATTGATTGTCGCAAGTATTAGCGGTGCAAGTCTCAGGTTAAGACCAAATACACCTACCCTGATTCGGACTTCCATAGACACATAGTCATACTACCAATGGAATTTCGAGGGGTCTATCCAGAGCGAAGCTGTTTCCGTACCATCGGAAAAAACAACCTCCTATTACACTTGCATGAGTATCCTATACCCAAATATATGAGAACTATGCCGTTATGCTCCCACAACGCGCACAAGTGCAATACTAGTCTATTCCGCATTATCGATGTCCAGTCTCGATAATACTACGACTAGGGATATTTAATGATTAAACCTTCATGGATTGATACTGTCTCATATCTTATCAATCCGGAACTAATCATATGGACCTTTTATCATTTATACATCTTGGTAATCTAATTACAAATGATAAAAGAGCAATTTCCTTTGTCACATAGTTAATTTGTACAACAACACCATGATCTGTACAAATAGTGATGCTATGGGTCACAACTGTCCAACAATACTCGATTGAACATGAGAAAGTAGGCCAATTAGATTAAATGTGGCATGATATTGGAATAGGACACGTCTCTAGTAGTGGATCAATTTGCTTGACTTACTGGTTAAAATGTTTCAAGTGATGAAGATTATTTATTTTTCTGGAATGATTTTAGTTATAATGTAGAATGCGTGTGATTCTACTTTGTTTCCCCTCCATAAGTTGCAAATGATTACAAGTTTTCCATGTCATGAGTTTCTTGTTTCCCAATTTTGGTTTAGATACTGTTTGGTTTCGCTGCTCAGTATACAATCATGCCAGCTTTTGGAGTGATTGTCAGCAAATTCTTGGGCCTTCCACCAGCACTTTCAGTTGGTTTAATTTTGCTCTCTTGCTGTCCTGGTGGGACTGCGTCCAATGTGGTAAGACTTTAATTTACCTATTCTTTTCCACTTCTCAATTGATATCAATTCGTAATTCATCTGAAAGCACATTTGGCTGACATTTGCATATCCTACTTAAGAGACTTAGAGTTAACATGCAAAAGTATGGTACTTCAGTCATTACTTATTCTTTTTCTCTTGGACTTATTTTGTTCTGTATATATTTGTTTTTTAGAACTTATGATTATGGTGATTTTGTGTGTTCCTTCGGTTTTTGTTGGGTGTAAATGCATTAATAACCAATGCTCAGTAGGTTGCATTTGAATAGAAGAAACTGGAAACCCATGTTGCATATAGGACTGAAGATATACAGACTATTTGTCAAGTTTAAAAAAAGTCCTACAGTACTGTAAGCTTTTCTTTGGATAGTACCTTTATTAGTTGAATGCGATTTCTGAATTGATGGAACCATTCTAGATTTTGCGCATCCATTCAACTTAGCTGGTGTCAATGAAGGCGATACCACAAATAATTAAAATTCAGAGCTGAAGAAGACTATCTGAACTATGATCGGTTATTCTATTATTTCTCTACAGGAGTAAAAATAACAATATAAGTTAGTAAGTTGGGAGATCGTTTTAGGCCATATTTTTTACCAACACATATCCAAATGAAATAGTTGATATTGATCAGCTAAACACCAATTAGAACTAGCTTTCAGAGTATATGTCAACTGTTTAAGCAGTTGATAAACTATTAAAGTATCAACTGTTTAAGCAGTTGATAAACTATTAAAGTACCTGAATACATGCTATGATATCCACAAGATACCATTCGTTTCTTATTTTGGTTATATAGTGTTACAGGTGACCTTAATCGCTCAAGGGGATGTTCCACTATCTATTGTAATGACAATGTGCACTACACTTGGAGCTGTACTTCTTACTCCTCTTTTGACAAAATTTCTGGCAGGAACTTATGTTCCTGTGGATGCTATTAAACTTTCCATCAGCACCATGCAGGTAAATTGTAAATGTTAAGTTTACCAAAACCCAAAAATTCATTTGTCAGAATATTCCCAATATTCAATTTTTTTGAGTAATATGGTGAATTGTTACTCTGAACTAGGTGGTTGTTGCTCCAGTTCTGCTAGGTTCATATATGCAGAGTGCATTTCCTGCTGTCGTTAAGGTTGTCACGCCTTTCGCACCACTGTTTGCTGTTTTAACTTCATCCTTACTAGCATGCAGGTTCTAATTCTTTTCATTTAGCTTATATTCATAGAGAGGGTATTGATGGTTTCTGTCTTACATTTTTTCCACTTTTTTCTTTGGTTTAATCCAGTGTATTCTCTGAAAACGTGGTTCGTCTCAAATCGTCAATTATTGATGCTGCATTGGCATCTGATCTCTCTCTGATCGCACGTATCAAATCAATATTATCTGGAGAACTAGGAGTTATAATGCTTTCTGTGTTGCTATTGCATTTTGCTGGCTTCTTTGTGGGGTAAGAGTCTAAGAGTAGCTCTTTCTTTTTATATTGCAATTATTTCAGTTGGTTGTGCTAGAATTCTGTTTAAATTGCTACATTCCTATGTTTCGATTTGTAGTTTAATGTGTTTTGTTTTTGACTTCTCTTTATTCTTGGTATCACGACCCCAACACTCTGATGTTGACTATTTTATTCTTATTTGGAAAGATTTTTTCTCTCCCTCTTTTCATTTTGATGGATGAATTAGTTTCTATTTTCGGTAGGCAAAATCTTAAAATTTATATATACAAGGATTAAGTCGACATTGCTGATTTTGTGAACAAAATTTGCTGAGTTAAGATTGAGCAGTAGTGGCAAACTAGCTGCAATAAGATACCAAACACACACTCTAATTGATAGAGGGATTTGAAAGGAAACTAGATTTTATTACGCTAAAAATGAGGCAGTCACTTGCCACAGTACTCGAGATATACCATTTCTTGGGTATACTCGTGGAGCATCCCAAAAGACAGGGCTTGTCTTTTGAGTCATTTTTCATGGAATTATCATTGGTATCAAACTTAAACTTTTTCATGTCATTCATATGTGATTTTTGGATTGTTTCACAATGCCATTCTTGCTAAGCAAGGCGACTTTATATGTATTCCTAGTTTATAAATTTACTTTATCAGAATTACAATTATGTACTATTTAATGATCTTGTATCTGCAGGTACCTATCTGCAGCTATTTGTGGGTTCAAAGAACCACAAAGGCGAGCAATATCAATTGAGGTATAGTTATATTTTACATTTCAAATGATCTTTAAACATGTTGTCTTTGGTATATTGGTTTAAATAAATACTAGCCGTTTCTTGATTTTTGAATGAATTCTTTAACATTACTATCACTGTTCTAAATTTCTATTTATACGCCAATAAGTTTTTTTTTTTTTTCTAAAGTTTTATCGTACAAGAAATTCATGCATATTTGTTTGTATTTTTCTTTAACACCTATTGTTTCTCAATAATGCCATATATCATAGCAATATATGAAAATTTTCAAAGAAGTTCGTAATCTGCAAAACTTAAGATTTCAAACAACTCGTAAAGTCTGTATGTTAAAAAAATGCAAAGATCGCGCCTGAAGAGTGATTATATAATATATAATCTTTCTTTTTATGATACTCATCTGCAGGTTGGCATGCAAAATTCTTCCTTGGGCGTGGTTTTAGCAACAGCCCATTTCACATCATCAATGGTTGCATTACCTCCAGCCATGTCGGCTGTGATTATGAACATCATGGGAAGCACTCTGGGTTTCTTTTGGAGATACATTGATCCTTCTGATTCAAAGCCTAGTTCTAAAGTTGTAGACAAGTGAGGATAAATCCTTCTTTCATGTTTAAAAGATAATAATAAGATTTTACTTTCATTTAATTGACTTTAGTCCAAATCCTACATGCTTTTCTTCTGCTTGATTTCGTGTCATTTGAATACGAATCACAGTGCACGAAACTGGGTTACTTTTGAGAATATTAAGGATGGTTATTGTTCTAGCCATAAAAGTATTGAGTTCTTGCGCATGTTTCAGGGCAGATCCTCAAAATTGAGTTGAAGGACATATCTGAATTCTAAACTAAATGACTAAACTAAATGATTACTACTGGGTCCTTCCTCTTTGGAATGGTAATTTGGATGGATATTTTGGATATCCGTTAATATCCCTCCAATAAAATTTACGATATCCTTAGTTTAATAAATAGTGAATATGAAATTATGTACTATAATGGATATTGGACAGTTGCGGTTTAAATATATGATATCCATTCAATAATAAATAAATGAATATCGTAGACTCGTTATAAACACACAAAAACAAAAGATCATGTCTTTCCATACATTTTGGTTTTTAGAATTTTCTTTTCTTGTCTATTATTGATGGTGATTATCTGTTGGTTTTATTTGGTTAAGTGAGACTCGAAGATGTGTTGATACATTGTCTTCCATTAAAACAAGATATAGATATGTTGTGGATATGAGATTTTTTCGAATGCAGATATGTAAAAAATTGAAGATATTCTATCCGCCGTCATTTCCAGATCCTCTAAAAGTCTGAAATGAGTAAATTATTAGATTTAATAAAGATGTTGAGAATTAAAGGAAACTAATTATTAGAATTTGTTTGCACAATTTTACGTCACTACGCGTGTACGGTTCAAACCTCCTGAGACACAGTCCCAGAAAGGGGTGATTGATTCCAAGAAAATGCCTTCAAGGGGCACAAGCACACATATTACAGCCCTAAAGATTAAAAAGCTGAGAAATTAAAAATACTTGCTCTTTCGAGACATTTTTTTCTCTTTTTTCTTCTTCTCTTGCTATGCTTGAGCCTTTTATACTGCATGGCATTATCAAACGCTCGAACAGTTTCGCCGTTAACCCCCCACGTCCCATGCTCACATGTAACTGCTGGATCATGCATGCAACTGTTAGATTATGTGTGCAACTGCTAGATCATGCGTGCAACTGTTTGGTAATTTGCTAGATCGTGGAGGTTACTGCCAGTTTGTGCCATAACCGTCGATCATGTGTGAAACTGGCCAACCACTCTGGAAGTGTTTCTTTCATTCTTCACGATTCTCTTCCCAATCTTCGAATCGTTCTAGGTTGAGCCTTTCTGGACCGAATCATTCTTCGTCCCCCCAGAACGATGCCATGCCTTTTCATCCTTAAAATCTTTCGGCCTTTTCGTCATTGGGAGAAATTTATTTTCTATTAACAATTGTCCCCCAAATTCACCTTGATCGTTTCGAGAGATGAGATCGAGGCGGAATTTCTTAGCCAGGCGTGTAAGGTCAGGTTTATACCACTGATCGCCTTACTGGTTCGGCCTGCTGACATTTTGTCTTCATTATTTTCCGTCATTTGCACGTCTTGAGGCCTGTTGCTTACATTTCCCATGCAAATCCATCGCTTCCTCATTAAATATGCGGTATTTCCATTACGTCTTCTTGAAAAACCATCATTGCGCCAATTAATGTGCCGCTTTTCGCGTCATATCCACATCACATCGCGCCTGGCACCGGCCTCTAGCTTCCCGCGCTTTTTTCTTCCCTTGAATCGGGTCGTGCCACCTGTCCTAGGGCGGACCTTTACATTGGCTATATAAACCTAACTCACTTTTTTCACTGTTTTATCGTCTCTCATTGTCTTTACTACTTTCTCTGCAAATCTCTCCTTATTTTACTCACATACCATGGCATCCTCATCCTCTGCTCCAAAAAAGAAAAACACTTCGACCTTCAAAGATTACCAGGCTGCGTTAAACGACCCTTCCGTCAGTGTTTCTGGGATCTACACCCTTGATGAAACCCATAAAATGTGCTCTCTCGGCCCCATTTTTCTCAATGACAATACCATCGTCACAGCTCCACTGGCTCAGCTTTTTTCCTTTTGTTTCTACCTTGCCCTTTTCAGAACAATTGAGCATTTCTTCCTTAAATCAGTCGAACCCCATCCGTACCTGGCTCAAGCCTTTTTTTCCATTTGAAAACTGGTTTCAGCGTATGAAGTCGCACGTAGACACCTACTTTTTCCTTGAAAATAGTGGTTTGCTTTCTCTTATCGAGCTTTCCCTTGTTCTGCCTTTTGATCGCAATATTTTTCCCATGTCATTGCTTTTCTGGTCTTCCGACTATAATGTTTTTCTTTTCCCCTCCGGCCCTTTGACTATCACATTGCGTGATATTGATGCCTTGACAGGGTTGGCCCCATTGGGTGCGACCATTTCTGCCTATACTCATTTTCATTTTCCTCCTCCCCAAATGGACAATTGTCATTTTCTTCTTATTCTGCTTTCTTTCGTGCATTCTCTGAGTCCGCCGGTCCGATCTCGGTGCTGGAACGCACTGCATTCATTCACTACTGGCTTTGCAAATATATCATTTGTGTGCCCAGTTAGAAACCTGTGGCGGGTTATCTTCCTATTTCTTCGGACGTTGCCAACGGCCGTCCTCTGGATCTGTGTTCTTTCATTCTGGCCGCTGTTTACCGAGGTTTGGCAGTTCTCCAAAAACAGCTTCGGTCTGGCTCTTCACCTATTGCTTCCGGTCCTCTTTGGCTTGTCCAACTTTGGTTCAGGGCCTACTTCCCTATTTATGGTTCCATCAAGTCTACTTGTTCATTTCCTTGTGTCGGCCTTCTATTTATGACACATATTGTCGGAGGTGGACCCTCGGATCCCCATTCCCGTTGAACTTGGCCATATCCAGCATCTTGAACTGAGCAGGAAACTGTTCCTCAAAGGTCATCGTCTCATAGTCTAGTAATTCATCTTACGGGTAACTAACTCAACCTGATCCCGAAGCTTCTGAAATTCTGCCTGAGACCCAATCACTTTGCCTGTTGCATACTCTGCCATGTCGTCATCAAAAGCGGGGATATCATCCCCCAAACCATTCAGAGGCTCCTCGCGCCTCACATTCTTAGAATTTCCCCCAGCACGGGGCACATCCATATTTGCCATTGCAGTAGTCAAGGCTTGCAACTGTTCGGTAATCTTGGCGAAACCATTTTCCAACTGATCTATCCGGGATACCTCGTTATCGGATGTACTCATATCTGTTTACCGGTCTTTTAGTGAGTCTTCACTCTTCCCCAACCCAACGGGAATCTATGATGGCTTTTAGACACAAAGATTAACATGATGTGTGTATGCATAAAATGAATAAGATGCATGTGATACAAGGAATATATCAACTTATTAAAATTTTCACATAAATCGGCCCATCATCATTTTAGAAGCTTTTGGGCTAACTGTCATCGGAGTGAACTCGTCCCAGTTTAAATGGCCCAACAAGTTCTCATCTCATGGCAAGAAGTCCAACCGTATCCAAATGATAATGTTCCCAAACACAAGCATACAATGGCCCATTGGCGTTTTGGAATCTTTTGGCCCGATCACCATAAGATACGTTCTTGTCCCAGTTTAAATGGCCCAACAAGCCCATATCCCATGATAAAAGGTCCGAATGGATCCAAACGACAATGTTCCCAAGCACGAGCATACAAAAACAATTTCTACAGAGTGGCCCATCAACATTTCAGAAGCTTTTGGCCCAATTGTCATAGGATACGAACTCGTCCCAGTTTAAATGGCCCAACAAGTTCGCATTTCTGACAAGAAGTCCAACTGCATCCAAATGAGGATGGTCCACAAGCACAAGGAAATATTTGCTATACCATACAACCCCGGTCTACATGTGGGTTTGGGGGAGTGTAGACAAAGACTCTCGCTGGCGAAGGATTACCCACAACTGGGTCTCCCCACTCAAGGGTTCGAGTGACCAAGTGAGCGCACCTTTTTTATACCTTACAGTACGTGCCAACGAGTTATGGTGTGTGACTAACTGTCAAATGGATTTCTTGTTGCAGATTCCCCAGAGGGAGGGTGGAGCGAGGCTCTCTTAAGTACCTAAGTCTCTTAGGCTCTTATCGTTTGGTGACAGGAATAAGCAACAAGTCCTCCAGATTAGTCTGTCACAATAGACTACAAGTAGATGATTATCTAGGTGCCTTCACAGCTTTTCCTTCTAGAAAGGTAGTGAGTGAAGGAAGACACCAAACCATTACCCAGCCTAAACAATATGCCTTTGATTAAACCCCTTTTAACTCACAGTAGACACAGTTAATTAAAGCACAAATCATAATATTACAAGACATTATTTCGGGGCCGATTCTCTATCCCCAGTGGAGTCGCCAGACTGTGGGAACACAGAAAATGGGCGACGCATGCTGTTCCGGGCTCGCGGCCCGGTTGGGAGTATGGAGTAGCCCGCGGGGGACTAAACCGGAGAATAATGGAGTCGCCACTCGGTGTGAACCGGGACAAAGATTTAAGGCCGCACTCACCCATCGCAAGGGAAGACCTCAAACCGTTGGGTTCGGAATGGTCCCTTACTTATGCCACTTGTAATAAAATGATTTGTGCAATAATCTTACCAAACCTAAGCAACATATTTCCAAGGATAATTTACTCCTAAGTTTGCATGCATAGGTACAAAGCTCATATCTAAGTTTACATATAACACATTTTCATATTTGCATACAACCTATTTGCATACAATCTATGTCCAAATTCATGCATAAAGATAAATTGACATACGGAAAGCATACAATTTCACATTGGTAGACACAGAAGCGCAAACAAATAACATTCTTACAAGCATGCATATTAAGGAAAGTCAATTAAGCGCATAATGGAAATAGATAACTAAAGAGGTAATACAAATGCATAAGGTAAAAAGAGACAACTATACGCTAAAATGGACATGTCGTGATGTGATGCAGAAAAGATATCTAGAATTGACACACACGTGCGTGGGCCTTTTTCCAAGTGGTACGTAGAATTGTATCCTGAGTACAGATCATACTACCGTCCATTCGGAATCGGTTATGAAATTTATGTCCGGGTTTCCATCCTATATACCACGAGAAATAATGCCCAAATGCTATCATGACATGGGTACACCAATGATAATAGATCGAGCCAAGACAATGATAGATGATGCAATCAATAGATGAAAGACGCGGCAAATATCGTGGTAAAGGTAGCCTTTTAGGCTTTTCTTACCCCAAATGGAGAACCTTTTAGTCCAACACCATAAGCCCATTGCGCTTTTCATTACAATACGTACAAAGATAAAGACAACAATATCAGACTTCGTATACCCGATTGAACACATCTTACATTCAACCGAATATACATCAACCGGCGCGGCAAAGCATCGTGGTAAAGGATTTTAACCCCTTAGAATTGGAGACCTTTAATCCATCTTACTAAGCCCATGCGCTCGATCACATAATGCATATAAAAAATAAAGACAATAATATCGGCTTCATATACCCGATTGAACACATCTTACATTCAACCGAATATACATCAATCGGCACGGCAAAGCATCGTGGTAAATGGTTTTAACCCCTCAAAATAGGGGACCTTTAATCCAACTTACTAAGCCCATGCACTCGATCACATCATGCATATAAAAAATAAAGACAATAACATCGGCTTCGTATACCCGATTGAACACATCTTACATTCAACCGAATATACATCAATCGGCGCGGCAAAGCATCATGGTAAAGGGTTCTAACCCCTCAAAATAGGGGACCTTTAATCCAACTTACTAAGCCCATGCGCTCGATCACATCATGCATATAAAAAATAACATAAATATTATCGGACTTTGTATACCCGATTGAACACATCTTACATTCAACCGAATATACATCAACCGGCGCGGCAAAGCATGTGGTAAAGGATTTTAACCCCTCAAAATAGGGGACCTTTAATCCAACTTACTAAGCCCATGCGCTCGATCACATCATTACATAAACAAATAACATGCGGAAATCAAGTAACGAATAATAAACACATCAAAACAACATAAAACAAAATATGCGCTGTTTACTCAAGTGGTACGTGGAGTTGTATCCCGAGTACAGATCATACTACCGTCCATTCGGAATCAGCTATGAAATTTATGTCCTGGTTTCCATCCTATATACCACGAGAGGCGACACATTTTTCATTTTATTCAAGGGCCACAACATACATCATTCCATAATCATGCACCAATAAACGACTCTCATGCGATAAAAATGAATAAAACAATTAAAAAGATAGATGGAAATAATAGGAAAAGTACCCTCAGGTCTAACCTTTTATGTCGACTTTCGGACTCGCGTTTCACGGCCGTCGGAAGGGCTATCACTCCGCAACTCTTCCGGTTCACTGGATTAACGTCTTAGCTCGCTGTTTTGCTATTTTGGTCGTTGTTTTCCTTCCATTTTACTGTAGTTTTCTCTGTACTTTCTGGTCACTGTTTCAGGTGTGTTAAGGCTATTGTTTTGGCTCGATTTTGGGACTGTTTTGAGGGTTTTTGGAGGGATTTGGACTGCAGTTTTAGTAGGGTTCCAGGGGCAGTTTTTGTTACTGTTTTGGGCAGTTTTTGGCTACTTTTTTGTGCAGTTTTAAGGCTTTAAAGGTGCAGTTTAGGTGCTCCTGTTTCGATCGGTCAGTGGGTGTTTGTGGCGTGTTGATGCGTTGCTTACGTGAATGGCTATGGCGTGAAAGGAGGTGGCTTACGTGAGTGCTAATGCGACAGTAAGGCTGTGAGAGGTTAACGTGGCAGTGAGGCTTGTGGTTTATGAGTTGTCGTTTGTTGCTTGTAGGGAGTCAAGGCGTGAGGGCATGTGGCTATTAGTGATGAGGAGGCAGGTGGCTTAAGGCAAATGGGGCAGTTTTTTGTGTTTGAATTGCGCGAAGAAGGCAGGCTAGGTGTGAGGTCAAAGAGGTTGGCAGGTGGCTTGAGGCAAAGGGGGCAGGCTTATGCGTGAAGGTCAGTATGCGTGGAGGCTGTGCAGAGGGTTAGGCGTGGACGTGATTTTTTGATACGTGAAGGGTTAGTGTGGTGTTTGATAAGGGATTGGATGATGCGGCAATATGAGGGTTTATTTCTTTGGTCACTGTCGTGTGTGTTAGAGCTTAGTGAGAGGAGAGGAATATGGCTTTTTCCTTTGTATTTTTACTGTGTGAGAGAGAGAGGAGTGGAGTCTTGGAAAAGTGTTGTTTATATAGACAAGGGCTAGGGTTTATCCTTGCTTGACAAGGAAGGGATTTTGTGCATTCAATTAGGATATGATTTAGTGTCAAACAAGGAAATCCTAAGATTGATTGGGAGACATGATTGGTTCAAATTAGGAAGGTTATATATTTGATTTATCTTGTTTAGGCATGAGATTTGTTAAGTTAGGAATACAATATATTTGATTTATCTTAATTAGGCATGCAATTTCTTTAATTTGTGTAAGTATTTTATTATTTTGGTAGGTGATTATTTAGATTTTATTTGTTTTATTTAATTACACATGTGTTAAATATATAATTAATTAATTATTTTATTTAATTTGGTATATTATTTAATTAATTATTTAATTGGGTTGTATTTTGAGGGCCTTGGGCGTGTGGGCCAAGGTGGTGGGCGTGTGGGTTGGCTTTGGTGGGCTTGGTTTGTGTGGGCTAGGTGTGTGGGCTTGCGGGGGGTTTTAGGTCAAGGACAAGGGGTTTGCGGGGATTTTGGGCCGAGGTTAAGTGTGTTTTAAAATGGAGGTCCACCAACGAGCCCGAAGCTAAACAAGCGAGTAAAATTCGACAAAGTACCGATTTCCATCTTTTCCCTTCCGACGTCCGTTTCCCGCGGCTTCCGCGACTTAAAAGGTAGTGCCTCCAAATGAGACTCATCATAAGGATTTATATGCAAAAATGTAGTGCCTATAGTATCCCTAGGATAACCTATAATTGGAACTTATCCAATTTGGGTTTTAGTTTGGTATCATCCAAACATATGCCTAGAATTCACAAATTATCAGGATTGAGAAACCCGATTTCTTTCCCGTTCATATCTAATATGATATCTGTCAAATAGATTTTATGGAACTTTATTCTAAATAAGTTCTGCACTGTTTATACTTATCCGTTGAAGGAAATTGTAACTCAGAGCGACTCATGATTAACCTTATCATGTCCAACAAAATTCGGTTTATCCTGTTCGGACACACCGTCAAAATGACGTGTTCCGGGAGGAGTCCTCATTTGAAGGAATACTATATTCTTTCAAGTATATTAGAAACTTATTGCTTAATTATTTTCCATTACGGTCTTACCGTGACGGTATAATACTATAGCCGATCTGTTTGTCTATTTCGTGTCGAAAACTCTAAAAGTTTCCTATTTGTGTTTCAAAAGAAACACATAACCATAACGCGATGCCATATCCATAATGGTCACGAAATATTCATATCCACCTCTAGCTTAGCTAGACGTGGGCCCACTTGCTTCACTATGAACTAGGGCTAACAGATAGGTGGCATTTATCTAATATATGAATAAAGGAAATTAGATATATGTTCAGTGAAATATTTCATGTATGAAGGAAATTACGGACCGGCCAGAGTGTTAGACGAAGCGGGGAATTTTTTAGTAGTAGCCCAAAATGACGAGCCATACACTGCAAAGTTATTAAATGATTTATTCATACAAACAAGGCCAACTATAGTGGCCTTTGAAAGGCCAGCATCCGGCCGTGAAACCAGCAATTCAAATGAAGAAAGGCGAACGAAGATAAAGACAACAATATCAGACTTCGTATACCCGATTGAACACATCTTACATTCAACCGAATATACATCAACCGGCGCGGCAAAGCATCGTGGTAAAGGATTTTAACCCCTTAGAATCGGAGACCTTTAATCCGTCTTACTAAGCCCATGCGCTCGATCACATAATGCATATAAAAAATAAAGACAATAATATCGGCTTCATATACCCGATTGAACAAATCTTACATTCAACCGAATATACATCAATCGGCACGGCAAAGCATCGTGGTAAAGGGTTTTAACCCCTCAAAATATGGGACCTTTAATCCAACTTACTAAGCCCATGCACTCGATCACATCATGCATATAAAAAATAAAGACAATAACATCGGCTTCGTATACCCGATTGAACACATCTTACATTCAACCGAATATACATCAATCGGCGCGGCAAAGCATCGTGGTAAAGGGTTTTAACCCCTCAAAATAGGGGACCTTTAATCCAACTTACTAAGCCCATGCGCTCGATCACATCATGCATATAAAAAATAACATAAATATTATCGGACTTTGTATACCCGATTGAACACATCTTACATTCAACCGAATATACATCAACCGGCGCGACAAAACATTGTGGTAAAGGATTTTAACCCCTCAAAATAGGGGACCTTTAATCCAACTTACTAAGCCCATGCGCTCGATCACATCATTACATAAACAAATAACATGCGGAAATCAAGTAACGAATAATAAACACATCAAAACAACATAAAACAAAATATGCGCCGTTTACTCAAGTGGTACGTGGAGTTGTATCCCGAGTACAGATCATACTACCGTCCATTCGGAATCAGCTATGAAATTTATGTCCTGGTTTCCATCCTATATACCACGAGAGGCGACACATTTTTCATTTTATTCAAGGGCCACAACATACATCATTCCATAATCATGCACCAATAAACGACTCTCATGCGATAAAAATGAATAAAACAATAAAAAGATAGATGGAAATAATAGGAAAAGTACCCTCAGGTCTAACCTTTTATGTCGACTTTCGGACTCGCGTTTCACGGCCGTCGGAAGGGCTATCACTCCGCAACTCTTCCGGTTCACTGGATTAACGTCTTATCTCGCTGTTTTGCTGTTTTGGTCGCTGTTTTCCTTCCATTTTGCTGCTATTTTCTCTGTACTTTCTGGTCACTGTTTCAGGTGTGTTAAGGCTATTGTTTTGGCTCGATTTTGGGACTTTTTTGAGGGTTTTTGGATGGATTTGGACTACAGTTTTAGTAGGGTTCCAGGGGCAGTTTTTGTTACTGTTTTGGGCAGTTTTTGGCTACTGTTTTGTGCAGTTTTAAGGCTTTAAAGGTGCAGTTTAGGTGCTCCTATTTCGATCGGTCAGTGGGTGTTTGTGGCGTGTTGATGCGTTGCTTACGTGAATGGCTATGGCGTGAAAGGAGGTGGCTTACGTGAGTGCTAATGCGACAGTAAGGCTGTGAGAGGTTAACGTGGCAGTGAGGCTTGTGGTTTATGAGTTGTCGTTTGTTGCTTGCAGGGAGTCAAGGCGTGAGGGCATGTGGCTATTAGTGATGAGGAAGCAGGTGGCTTAAGGCAAATGGGGCAGTTTTTTGTGTTTGAATTGCGGGGAGAAGGCAGGCTAGGTGTGAGGTCAAAGAGGTTGGCAGGTGGCTTGAGGCAAAGGGGGCAGGCTTATGTGTGAATGTCAGTATGCGTGGAGGCTGTGTAGAGGGTTAGGCGTGGACGAGATTTTTTGATACGTGAAGGGTTAGTGTGGTGTTTGATAAGGGCTTGGATGATGCGGCAATATGAGGGTTTATTTCTTTGGTCACTGTCGTGTGTGTTAGAGCTTAGTGAGAGGAGAGGAATATGGCTTTTTCCTTTGTATTTTTGCTGTGTGAGAGAGAGAGGAGTGGAGTCTTGGAAAAATGTTGTTTATATAGACAAGGGCTAGGGTTTATCCTTGCTTGACAAGGAAGGGATTTGGTGCATTCAATTAGGATATGATTTAGTGTCAAACAAGGAAATCCTAAGATTGATTGGGAGACATGATTGGTTCAAATTAGGAAGGTTATATATTTGATTTGTCTTGTTTAGGCATGAGATTTGTTAAGTTAGGAATACAATATATTTGATTTATCTTAATTAGGCATGCAATTTCTTTAATTTGTGTAAGTATTTTATTATTTTGGTAGGTGATTATTTAGATCTTATTTGTTTTATTTAATTACACATGTGTTAAATATATAATTAATTAATTATTTTATTTAATTTGGTATATGATTTAATTAATTATTTAATTGGGTTGTATTTTGAGGGCCTTGGGCGTGTGGGCCAAGGTGGCGGGCGTGTGGGTTGGCTTTGGTGGGCTTGGTTTGTGTGGGCTAGGTGTGTGGGCTTGCGGGGGGGGGGGGGGGGGGGTTTAGGTCAAGGACAATGGGTTTGCGGGGATTTTGGGCCGAGGTTAAGTGTGTTTTAAAACGGATGTCCACCAACGAGCCCGAAGCTAAACAAGCGAGTAAAATTCGACAAAGTACTGATTTCCATCTTTTCCCTTCCGACGTCCGTTTCCCGCGGCTTCCACGACTTAAAAGGTAGTGCCTCCAAATGAGACTCATCATAAGGATTTATATGCAAAAATGCAGTGCATATAGTATCCCTAGGATAACCTACAATTGGCACTTATCCAATTTGGGTTTTAGTTTGGTATCATCCAAACATATGCCTAGAATTCACAAATTATCAGGATTGAGAAACCCGATTTCTTTCCCGTTCATATCTAATATGATATCTGTCAAATAGATTTTATGGAACCTTATTCTAAATAAGTTCTGCACTGTTTATACTTATCCGTTGAAGGAAATGGTAGCTTAGAGCGACTCATGATTAACCTTATCATGTCCAACAAAATTCGGTTTATCCTGTTCGGACACACCGTCAAAATGACGTGTTCCGGGAGGAGTCCTCATTTGAAGGAATACTATATTCTTTCAAGTATATTAGAAACTTATTGCTTAATTATTTTCCATTACGGTCTTACCGTGACGGTATAATACTATAGCCTATCTGTTTGTCTATTTCGTGTCGAAAACTCTAAAAGTTTCCTATTTGTGTTTCAAAAGAAACACATAACCATAACGCGATGCCACCTCCGTAATGGTCACGAAATATTCATATCCACCTCTAGCTTAGCTAGACGTGGGCCCACTTGCTTCACTATGAACTAGGGCTAACAGATAGGTGGCATTTATCTAATATATGAATGAATGAAATTAGATATATGTTCAGTGAAATATTTCATGTATGAAGGAAATTACGGACCGGCCAGAGTGTTAGACGAAGCGGGGAATTTTTTAGTAGTAGCCCAAAATGACGAGCCATACACTGCAAAGTTATTAAATGATTTATTCATACAAACAAGGCCAACTATAGTGGCCTTTGAAAGGCCAGCATCCGGCCGTGAAACCAGCAATTCAAATGAAGAAAGGCGAACGAATTGAAGAGCAAGCCGCACTCTCGGCTACCAGAGCCAGCTTAATGGATTATGTGAGGGAATAGGAAATTGAAATCACTATCCATGATGCAATTACGACCTTAAAAGGGAAAATGATAACGCATCAAATAGAAGACAGAATGAGGGAGGCATACAGGGTGGATTGCTTGGACAAACGGAAAAATGAATTAGACAAACAATTAGAGGGGAAAAAAGAAAATGTAGAATGCACTCTGAATGAACATCAGAAGGCAAGCATTACAAGGGCACAAGATGTCTTGGAAGAAGTGGACCTGGAAGATGAGAGCGACAAGCGCAATACTTATATCAGTAAGAAACTAGATGCCCAGGTACGCGAAAAATTAATCTCTCTCTTAAAAAAAGTATAAAGATTGTTTTGCTTGGGACTACGAGGAAATGCCTGGTTTAGATAAAACTTTGGTAAAACATAGGTTGATTATTATACCAAACTACAAACCATATAAACAACCCCCCAGGAGGTTTGCACCCAACGTCATACCTGACATTAGGAAAGAAGTCGAGCGCCTATTAAAGGCAAAATTCATCAGAACAATCAGATATGTAGAATGGTTGTCAAATATCATCATTGTCATGAAGAAGAATGGAAAGTTGAGAATCTGCATAGACTTTAGAAATTTAAACTTGGCAATACCAAAAGACCTATACCCTATGCCTACGATAGATTCTTTAGTAGATTCCACCGCATAATACCAAATGTGTTTTAGGAACAAGTTGTTTTATATATCCATCTGCATATCATTATTAATTTATTTACGCGCCTTATTATGTTTTTAGAATTCATGTTTAAGGGTGTATGACGAGACCTAATCAAAGATAATTAATTGGTTTCCAATTACGCGAAAAACCCTCAACATATATTAAGCGTTTTTCCATCCATTGAATGATTCATTCTCAAGATCCAAGATTGGCACTGGTTTCTTGGCCAAAGTCAAGGCCTTTGTCCATTGCAGATGTGTTTGAATCATGAAGGCTTTGTTCCATATCGCATGTCTTGTCTAAGTTGTGATTTGTTGGCCAAATTCAAGATCACTTCTTGTCCATCGACATCGATTACGAAGCTTTCCAAAGTCAATGGGTCCCGCTTAACTGGAATCATTAAGTTTGTTGTGCCAAAACCAAAGCTTAATTGATTCAGAGGAAAAAGGTTAGGAAAATATATTGGATATATTGGCATATATTAGATATATGTTTCGGACTTGGATGTCCACCTACTGGATATTAAACTAGATTCGTAGAATATATTTGATTGGAATCAAATGTTTCCTAGTACCCACTCTCCGAAAGAGTGGATATACGAGTCTTGTTTAATTGTGTCCCAGACAACAATGCCACAACATAGTTTCTTCTGATCAAATCAGTTCGAGCTATTTGTTTGTCATGTTATACGTTTGAGATTTTATTTATATTCAAAATATAAACTCTGTTATTCACATCTAATGTGTATATCTCAATATCATCTTTATAAAATAAAACACTTTAGTGTTCTAGAATATAAAGGTTCACCCGCAGCGGGTTAAACATTGAAATAGAGATAATGTATCTAGTCAAACTAGTTACATTATAACAGTTTCCAAATTTAGGTACACACCCGAAGGTAGTTCCTCAAATAGGTATCTACGGTTGAAACAGTAACTTTCATCCCGTTTCCAATTTGCAGATAAATCTCCACTGAAGTCAGTATCCTGCTCATAGCAGATTCTTAACATCATTACATATTTATGTACCACTCTAAGTATCTAAAATCTAATTTCAATACTAGTAATGAACATAATTATGACAAACATATTTGAAGTCAGAGCCTTGCCCGTTCTTCAATTCCTTCATGTCTGCCATGTCGAAACGGCAGTCACGCATCCGCGATCCCGTTTGCTATAATTTAGGCAGACATTTTTGGATATGTCCTTTTATCTTCCCAGAAGATTATAATGATTTTGCCTTTGCCCTTTTTTAACACTCAGAAGCGTTCGGCCTAGCCTAGGCATTCTGGAATGTCGAAGAAAGGTGCACCTTACGCTACTTGCCTTATTGCAAATTTTGACTTTGTCTCCTTGAGAATAGTCATTAACCCTCCAAGAGTTTACTATTGTAATTTTAGTACTTCTAAAATCTAAGTATAGATTTATGAAGATCCTTCAATTTCATTATCATACTTTAAGGATCTAACCCTTAGTTCTGACAAAGAAATTAAGGAGTCTGTTGCGACAAGCTTAATGGATTAAGCACTAAGGTTATCATCACATAAATCTTCCAAAGATTATGCTCTACTATCTGCTCAACTCCGGGCTTAGGCCTAATATGTTATTTTATCAAATAAAGTAAATTATTAGTTTCCAGGACCATCCTGAAATTATTCCCAATTTGAAAATTAAACCATTTAAATACATTTTCCCTAGGATTATGTTTTAAATGTCAATCTTTCAATTTTATCTTGATTTTAATAGTCCAACTATTCAATCAACGATTTCAGGTAGTATTATATTTAATGATTACTATAGTCCAACTATATAATCAACTATACTTTTAATTTGTTAATTCAATTATATTGATTACTATAATCCAATTATAAAATCAACTATTTATTGAATTAGTTTGAATACAGTCCAACTGTTTTAAAACAACAATTTAACTATTAGTCCAACTAACATTTAATTTATTTGACGAATGATATTTGATTTGAGTGCGTATGGCAAGTAATTAAACGAATATTGCAAATTCAATTCTTGCCTCCCACTATTTTTCGGCGAGCCTCTAACCCTCTGTCGAGTACTCGGGAAACCGTGTTTCCTAGTGGGCTAGGATCCCGTTAAATATCACACAATCTTGACTTTGGCCGACAAATTGTTTGATAATTAACTAGATAGATCTCTAAGATCAATTGGATCCAATCCAATTCTTAGATCCAGTAGGGGGACATCTAAGTCCGAAACATATATCTTATATATGCCAATACATCCAATGTATTACCTAACCTTTTTCCTCTGAATCAACTAAGCCTTTTCTTTGGCACAACAAACTTAGTGATCCCAGTTAAGCGCGACCCATTGACCATGGAAAGCTTCGTAATCAATGTCGATGGACAAGAAGTGGTCTTGACTTTGGCCAACAAACCACAACTTGGACAAGACACCAATATGGAACAAAGCTCTCGTGATTCAAACACATCCTCGACGGACAAAGGCCTTGACTTTGGCCAACAAGCCAATGTCAGTCTCGGATCTTGAGTGAGAATCACTCAATGGAAGGAAAAACGCTTAATATTTTCCGAGGGTTTTTCGCGTGCAAATTGGCAACCAATTTATTATCTTTGTTAAGGTCTCATCATCATACACCCTTAAACATGCATTCTAAACAAATAATAAAGCGTATATGATAAAATAATAATGATATGCGGATTAATACTTTACACATTGATCCTAGATCAAATCTCTCCCTTTCTCTCTCCTGCTAGCACAATTATTTACTTCTACCTGTTACACTACACTTCTAAAGAAACCTCATTTACATTGAGGGGAATAAGTGAGAAGAGAATACAAAGAATAATGAGGTAATAAGGCTGGACACGCAGGTCCAATTAATAAATTCCAAATTTATTACAACAATTTCTAAAATTGCCCCATCCATCTAATATCCATCCGATATACATTATTCATGCATCACAACCATGTATTCACACAAGCATGCTATCAATCAATTTAATCAAATTAATTAATCTGATAATTAGTGACCATCCAATGTTCAAACAACGAATTGATTTTGCGCGAGTCAAACTCGTTTTGCGAATAAGTACTCAAAGTACGAATTCTCGAATTAAATTAAACTACAAAATTAAATCCAATTTAATATGTATTTAATTCTAATCCACTATTTAATTCCAAATTAAATATTACACTTTATTTAATAAACCTTTACGATTTAAATTCCAAATTTAATCGTTACGGGTCTCAAAGCCCGATTAACGTCCAACGTCAATTTAATTAAAGTCCAATTAGTCCTAAATTGATTTCTGGGCTTATGGGGTAACTCCCGGATTGGACTTTGGTTATTGGGTTCGACCCGAGTTGACCAAAAGTCCACGCCTTAAAGAAATTAATTAAAACGATTTCAGGTACTATTGAATATAATGATTACTATAGTCTAACTATATAATCAACTGTAATTTAATTAGTAAAATTCAAATATTTTGATTACTATAATCCAATTATATAATCAACTATAATTGAAGTAGTTTGAATACAGTCTAACTGTTTAATTTAAAAAAACGATTAAATATTAGTCCAACTAATATATTTATTAAAGTAATGACGAAAAAATGAAATGAGCGCGTATTGGCAAGTATCTAAACGAAATTGCAAATTTAATACTTGCATCCCAATATTTTTCGGCGAGCCTCTAACCCTCTGTTGAGTATTCAGGAAACCTTGTTTCCTAGTGGGCTAGTATCCCGTTAAATAGCACACAACCTTGACTTTGGCCAACAAGCTGTATGCTATTTAACTAGGTAGATCTCTAAGATCAATTGGATCTCATCCAATTCCTAACTTGATACTTTATTTGATTGGAATCAAATGTGTCCTAGTACCCACTTCCGAAAGAGTGGATATACGAGTCTTGTGTAATTGTGTCCCAGACAACAATGCCACTACAGAGTTTCTTCTGATGAAATCAGTTCGAGCTATTTGTTTTTCATGTTATACGTTTGAGATTTTATTTATATTCAAAATATAAACTCTGTTCTTGTCCATATACCATTATGGAAATCAATATACTTTGGTCTTAACCTGAGACTTGCACCGCTAATACTTGCGACAATCAATATACTTTGGTTTTGGTCGTCCAGGCTATAACCGGTTCTGTGTACGCCTCTTCTGGGTATATTGAGAATCGTAGTGTATTGGGTGTGATGTCGAGATGGAAGTATCACTTCAGTCATATAGAGATGATGATCGCGTAGGATACGGAACTGGTGCTCTTATATGCTGCAGCTATCGGGATATTATGACTAGGTCATGTTTATCCGATTATATAGACTAGTTACCAGAGATCCGATATGTGCTTCGTATGGGGCAGACAAAATTCCCGCCCTAGGCCTAGCACGTGACATCTGATACTGGATCACAATACGCAATACTATGTTTACTACGCCTGATATAGATTACATACTTATTTAAGAATATTTCTGGAGAATTGGGTAGGCATGGTGCTTTGCTAGAAGCCAACCTGTCTTGTAAATCGATAAAAACGTAGTACTAGGTACGTACATGTTCGGATAGTCCGACGACCGGATTTACTGCCAACATATCCGGGGATCTCATGGGTCGCAACCCGAAGATTCACCGATGACGTATGACTCGCACATAATTAATCTGAGATAATTAGTAGAGAGAGAAAATTAATCTGGGGTTAATACGGAGATATTTTATCTGGGATAAAATACTATTTAAAGAGAGAGAACGATTAATTGGAATTAATCGATAAATAATATATTCGATATATTAAACAAAATTAGATTTCGACGTGGAATTAAAATTGGATTTTAATTTGGGCGAACGAGTTAATTTAGAATTAATTCGCTAGCGACGTGAATAGTAATTTGGCTAGGCATAATTATTTAATTAAATTTGATTTAATTACGTCGCAACGGAAAATTCGTTAATTCGGAATTAGCAAACCCGAGCCCGGGAGTGTTTGCGAGACCACTCACATTTAGAATCAAGTGGGACTCACAAGTCACATCACGCGTCACATCATTAGTCATTCTTGTGATGTAAGTCCCACCACTTTGAGTGATGTGATGGTTGTCACTTGTGATTGATGGTGGTGGTTGGAAGGCTTAAATGCCTTGTACCTTTTTTGACTTTGGTTTTTGGTATTAGATTTTTGAAATCTAAAATACATAAAAACAACAACTTCATCTTCTGTCTCTCTCTCCCTCACCATTCGGCCAAGGGCCAAAAATTTTCTCTCATTCTCCTTCAATGCCGAGAGCAATAAGGAAATATTTAGGGGAATTTTGTTGCAATTTTCTCCAATGCTAGCACATAAAGGGTCATTCAAAGGTTATAGGGAAACAAACCCTTGAGCATCGAATCCATTCACAAAGCTTGGAGCTTGAAGATCATCCATGGAGGGCTTGACCGAACACAAGGAGCATAAAACTTGGGCATTGTCGAGAGCTTCAAGGAAAGAGCAAGGAAGATTTTTGTGTTATTCGCATCGCAAATCCGATCAATGTAAGTATGATTCCGCCATACTTCTTTATTGTATTCACATTATTTTCATAGCTTGAATGATCTTGGGACTATAGTAGAAACTCAACAGCCGATTGTAGCTAATCATTACTTGCTATCTGAAAAGTTCAAACGGGATAATAATGGGATCCCTGGAAGGAGTGAAGATATCTACGACGGGGAGGAGACAGAATATGCAACACTTACCATGGAAGGCAGGAGAGTCTCGGACGATGAACTGACAGATTTAGAAGAAGAAATAGATGTGAGAACTGAAGCACGGAAAATGGGGACAACACAAAATCGACTTCTTAAAGAATTATACGAGGCCAGAAATCCAGCTGTGGGGACAGTGGGAGAAGACTTGGGTCGTAAAGGCGCATTTAAAAGTGTAATTATTTAATTTGGAATTAAATATAGAATTAGTATTGAATACGAATTA
Organism: Zanthoxylum bungeanum; assembly: GCA_019454045.1. NCBI lineage: Eukaryota > Viridiplantae > Streptophyta > Magnoliopsida > Sapindales > Rutaceae > Zanthoxylum > Zanthoxylum bungeanum. Next base: position 58,211 of record SKCR01051682.1, on the reverse strand, counting down.
AATTAGATTTAAATTGTAGTTCGATATAATTCAAGAATTTATATTTTGAGTACTTATTCTTAAACGAGTTGGACTCGCGCAAATCAAATCGTTGTTTGAACATTGGATGATCACTTTATTCAAAGATTAATTAATTGGATTAGATTGATTGAATAACATGCTTTGTGTGAATACATGGATGTGTTGAATGAATAATGTATATCGGATGGATATTAGAAGGGAAATGGCCATTTTTGAAATTATTGTAAATTTAGAATTTATTAAATTGGACCTGCGTGTCCAGCCTTATCTCTCGATTCTTTGTAATTCTCTTCTCACCTAATTCCCCTCAATGTTAATGAGGTTTCTTTAATTGTATTATGTAATTGGGTAGAAGTAAGAATAGTGCTAGCCGGGGAGAGGAAATGAAGTGATTTGTTCTAGGAACAATCTGTGAGATATCCATCTGCATATCATTATTAATTTATTTACCGCGCCTTATTATGCTTTTAGAATGCATGCTTAAGGGTGTATGATGAGACCTAACAAAGATAATAAATTGGTTGCCAATTTACGCGAAAAACCCTCAACAAATATTAAGCGTTTTCCTTCCATTGAGTGATTCTTACTGAAGATCCAAGATTGGCACTGGTTTGTTGGCCAAAGTCAATACATTTATCCATCTCGGATGTGTTTGAATCATGAAGGCTTTGTTCCATATCGTATGTCTTGTCCAAGTTGTGATTTGTTGGCCAAAGTCAAGATCACTTCTTGTCCATCGACATCAATTACGAAGCTTTCCAAAGTCAATGGGTTTCGCTTAACTGGAATCATTAAGCTTGTTATGCCAAAGCCAAGGCTTAGTTGATTCAGAGGAAAAAGGTTAGGAAAATATATTGGATATATTGACATATATATTGTATATATGTTTCAGACTTGGAGGTCCACCTACCGGATCTAGGAATTGGATGAGATCCAATTGATCTTAGAGATTTACCTAGTTAAATATCATACAGCTTGTTGGCCAAAGTCAAGGTTGTGTGTTATTCAACGGGATCATAGCCCACTAGGAAACTAGGTTTCTCGAGTACTCAACAGAGGGTTAGAGGCTCGCCAAAAAATAGTGGGAGGCTAATATTGAATTTGTAATTTCGTTCAAATATTTAGCTTTACGCGCTTTCAAATTATTTCGTATATTATATTTATTAGTTGGACTAATATATTATTATTTTTCTTGTAACAGTTAGACTGTACTCATACATCGTTAATTGAATAGTTGGACTATTGCGATTAAGATAACAGGAAAGTTAAACATTAGAGATATTGTCATAGGCAATAATGTCTTTAATGGCACAAACTTTCAAGACTGGGATATGAATCTCAGGATTGTCCTGGGATCCGAGAAGTTACTCTATACCAAAGAGAGACCTCTTGGGCCTAAGTCCCGACCTGATCAGTTGCTTGAGCTAGAGTTTTGGAAGACTCATAACGATGACAACGCGAGCTAATGCTTGCTGCTATGACTCCACAATTCCGTCATCAAAACAAGGGATTGGATCCCTATGAGATGATGGCGAAGTTGCATGATCTTCACCGATCTAATCTTAGATCGCAAAGATATGAGTTACAGAAGAAGCTCTTCCGCGCTCGCACGTCAGAGGGTACGCCTGTTGAGCACCATATGCCACAGATGATTGCTGACATTGAGCAGCTTGGACAGATGGGCATTGTCTTCGAGGCTGAGACTTCAGTAGATTTGATCTTACAGTCTCTCCCCGACACTTGGAGTAGATTCATCATGAACTACAATATGCTGAACCAAGACTAAACTCTTGGAGAGTTGATATCCACACTGCACGAAGCACAAAAAAACTCCTTAAGGGCAAGAAGCGTGAGGCGCACTTTGCTTCAACATCTCAGACTCCGAGGGCTTGGCCCAAGGCGACTGGAGGTGTAAAGAAGAAGAAGAGGAAGAATGGCAAGGCCAAATCGTCAAAACCTTCTGGGAAGGGCAAGGATAAATCCCAAGATGTATGTCTGCAGTGCGGGAAGCAGGGTCACTGGAAGCGTGACTGCCGTGAGTAGAAGACACACATGAAGGAAATCAAAGCGGGCAAGGCACCAGCTTCAGGTATGTTTGTTATAGAAATAAATATGTCTACTACTAGTTTTAAAAATTGGATTTTTGATTCTGGTTGTGGTACTCATATATATATTGATGTGCAGGATCTGCAGATTAGCAGGAGACTGGCCTCAGGAGAGATTGACCTCCGTGTTGGAAATGGGACACGAGCCGCCATTTTAGCCGTTGGCACTTTTGTTTTGGAACTGCCCTCGGGGCATGTACTAAACTATCAGACTGTTATTATATACCTAGTTTGACTAGGAATATTATTTCTGTATCTATGTTAGCCAATGTGGGTATACTTTTGTATTTAGAAACACTGGGTGTTTTATGTATAAAAATGATATGGAAATTTTGCACTGCTGATGTAAATAATGGTCTTTATATTTTGAATATGAATCAATCTCAAACATATAATGTAACAAACAAAAGGCTTAAACTAAAAAAAAAGATGAAACTTATATGTGGCATTGTTGTCTGGGACACATGAACAAGACACGTATATCCACACTTTCGAAGAGTGGGTACTTGGACGGATTTGATCCAAATTCATATGACGTCTGCGAATCTTATTTATTAGGCAAGATGCCTAAATCACATTTTAGCGGTAAATGTGCACGTGCCACCGAACTGTTAGCTCTCGTTCATAGTGACGTATGTGGGCCCATGTCTAGCCAGGCTAGAGGTGGATATGAATACTTCGTAACCTTTACGGATGATGCATCGCGTTATGGTTATGTGTATCTTATGAGACACAAGTCGGAAACCTTTGAGAAATTCAAAGAGTTTCGACACGAAGTAGAAAAACAGACAGGTAAAAGTATTAAGACATTACAGTCGGACCGTGGTGGCGAATACTTAAGCAATGAGTTTCTTGATTACTTGAAAGAATATGGTATTCTTTCATAGTGGACTCCTCTAGGAACACCGTAATTAAACGATGTGTCCGAACGGAGAAACCGAACTTTGTTAGACATGGTAAGGTGTATGATGAGTCGCACAAAGCTACCTATTTCCTTCTGGGGATATGCATTGAACAGTGCAATACTTATTTTGAATAAGGTTCCGTAAAATTTTGTTCAACAGACTCCGTATAAAATATGGACAGGAAAGAAATCGGGTTTCTCATTCCTGAAGATTTGGGGTTGTTGGGCATACGTCAAATGTTTGGAAGGTACCAAACTTGAACCCAAATCGGATAAATGCCTATTTGTAGGATATCCTAGGGAAACCAAAGGATATTACTTCTATCACCCACAAGAGAACAAAATATTTGTTGATCTATATGCTGTTTTCCTTGAGAAGGAATTCCTAGATGCAGTGATCAGTGGGAGAAAAGTAGAACTCGATGAAAATCGGAGTGATACTGTTCCTGTCACAGAATCCTTAACGGAACATGAACAGTCCATCAGGGATGAGACTGTACCACAATCTTTGAATACACAAGGACCGCGTAGATCGGAGAGAGTCAGAAAATAACCTGAGAGGTATGGGTTTCTGATCTCACCTCATGTGGATATTAATCTTATTGAGGAAGACGAGCCAGCTACGTTTGAGGAAGCGATACAAGGTATCGACTCTGGCTTATGGCAAGATGCCATGAAGTCCGAAATGGATTCCATGTACACCAACTAAGTTTGGACACTGGTTGATGCACCAGAAGGCGTAAAGCCTATTGGTTGTAAATGGGTCTTCAAGAAGAAGACTGACATGGATGGCAACGTATAAACGTACAAAGCTAGGCTTGTAACGAAAGGGTATCGTCAACGACATGGTGTCGATTACGATGAAACTTTTTCACCCGTTGCCATGATTAAATCCATTAGGATAATGCTTGCCTTTGCTGTATATTTCGATTATGAGATATGGCAGATGGACGTCAAAACCACTTTCCTTAACGGAAACCTTTTGGAGGATGTTTATATGAAACTACCTGACGGTTTTTTCATACCAAGACTTGCAAACAAGGTTTGTAAGTTAAATCGATCCATTTATGGATTGAAGCAATCATCATGTTCTTGGAACCAACGTTTTGATGAGAGATCATAAAAGAATATGATTTCGTTTAAAACGAGGATGATCCTTGTGTATATAAGAAGGTTAGTGGGAGCGCACTGACATTCATTGTCCTTTACGTTGATGATGTATTGCTTATTGGAATGACATTCCAATGTTAACGTCGGTAAAAGCTTGGCTTTCATTAAAATTCTCCATGAAAGATCTGAGAGAAGCAGCCTTTATTATAGGAATAAAGATCTACCGGGATAGATCTAGAAAACTGCTTGGACTCTCCAAGAGCACGTACATTGACAAAGTGTTGAAGAGATTCGACATGGATCAGTCCAAGAGGGGACTGTTGCCAGTGTCACATGGTGTCACTCTATCTAAGGACATGTGTCCTAAAACTCAAGATGAGAGAGACAACATGAGTCATATACTGTTCGCCTCGGTAGTCGGATCGATCATGTATGCCATGATATGTACGCGACCTGATGTCTCATATGTTTTGAGCATGTGTAGTCGCTATCTGGCCGATCCAGGTGATGGTCACTGGATGGCGGATAAGAATATCCTTAAGTATCTTAGACGAATTAAGGATGCTTTCTTAATCTATGGAGATGGAGAACTTGAGGTAACTAGGTATACTACGCAAGTTTCCAAATCGATAAAGACGACTGCAAGTTGCAATCCGGGTACATATTTTGTTTGGATAACGGAGCAGTAAGCTGGAAATCTTCCAAGCAAGAGACTGTTGCCGATTCAACAACGGAAGCGGAGTATATTGCTGCAGCTGAAGCAGCAAAAGAGGCAGTTTGGATCCGTAAATTCCTAATTGGATTAGGAGTAGTTTCGTTAGCAGCTGAGCCCGTTCCATTATATTGTGACAATAACGGGGCTATAGTGCAGGCTAAGTGTAGGCATTGCATTTTTGCATGTGAAACCCGATGATGAGTCTCAGTTGGAGGCACTACCTTTTAAGTCACGGAAGTCGCGAGAAACAGATATCGGAAGGGGAAATTCAGGATGAGTATGGTATCAGAGTCGTTTCACATGTTCACTGTTTTCGTTCATGCTGTGTTCTTAAACGCGTTCGAACGACAGGCAGATTGCGGGCGTTCGTGTCGCATTCGAATTGGCATTCAAACGGTATCGGTATTTCTGGTTTTGCTGTTAGCCTCATGACCCGAGCCCATTTAGCCCACATGCACCCTAGCCTAGCCCAAGCCCACTTAAAACACACTCAAATTAAATCAATATTAAGTTAATATTAATTAGATAATGTAATTAAATAAAATAATTAATTAAGTCATATACCAATTAAATAAAACAAATAAAATATAAATAATCACCTACCAAAATAAATAAAATATTACCAAACATAAAATAAGTATATGCGTAATATAAACTAATCAAATATAATCATTCCTAACTAAATATATATTTACTAATTAAAAATATTGACTTCCTAATCAACACCAATCTAATCTTGTAACTTCCTAATTTATGATATTTTGTCCCCCCTCAATCTTGTGTATGCCATTCTTGAGAAGCCTAAATTAGAAACCAAGATCCTATTCCTTGTGAGACAAGGTGAAGCCCTAGCCATTCTCTATATAAACAACCACCACCCAAAGCCTCTGCCCCTCTCTCTGGTTCACGTTTTTCACAAGCAAAAGAAGCCAAAATTCTGTCCACTCTCCATTCTCTCAAGTTCACACATACTACAAAGAAATAACACAAAAATTCTCTTCATCTCCTTCCCCTAATCATCGAAAATCATACTTCCATTTAGCAACCTAAATCACCCCCAAAAGAAAACGCCAAAAACAGCAGCCATACACGCCCAAAACAGCAGCAAAACGACCTTAAAACAGTAGCTTGAAATCACCTTAAAACAGCAGCAAAAATACCCCAAAACAGCCCCTAAATCACCTAAACCAGTAACTAAAAAAACTGTACTTTTAATCCTTAAAACAGTAACTAAAAAAATGCACTTAAAGCCTTCAAAAAACACCCAAAACAGTCCATTAAAATACCAAAACAGTGACCTGAACAGCAAGCAGAAATACAGAGGAAACAATAGCAAAGTGGAGGCCAAACTGTTAGGTTTATTCTAGGTCCCAAGATCAAACAAGCAATGAAAATCATGTGTGAACACATCAATGGAGGTAGCGGAATACTCACATCAATCGGTTGAGAGACGCGGCAAGCAAAAAAATTTCAAAAACCTCACTGCATTGGGCGTGGACTGCTCACTGGTTGTGCAGTTCACTGCCTTCCGTCTTCTATTTTTGAGCTGCGAAACAGAGCTCCAAGCTTCGTCGAATGGATCCCGGCTCATGGGTGAACCTCCCTACCACCTTCGCATGTTCCGTAATTGTGCTAGCACTTGAGATTTTGCCACAAAATCCCACTCCAAGGTTCCCCACTGCTCACGTTTTTACTGCTTAAAACCAGTAAGCTATTTGCCCATTTGGGCGTGAACATGAAGAGAGAAATGGGAGAGAGAGAGTTGTATATTAGTTGTAAAAAATGGTTTGGTATATCTTATATATAATTTCTAAAATTAAATATATGATATACACTTTTCAAAAGTCAAAGTAATATATGCAACAATATATTACCATCAACTTTTAAAAGCCTTTTCCAACCACTACCAACTACATCAAAGTCACATCTTTCATTCAATCAAGTGACAAGTTGTCACATCACTCAAAGTGATATTTGATTTGACGCTTGATGTGACAAATGATTTGACGCTTGATGTGACTTGCGACGCCACACTCGAATTCGAAATACGAATGCGTTCGCAATCACACTCGGGCTCGGGTTCGCTAATTCCAAATTAACGAACTTTCCGTTGCGTCGTAATTAAATGATTACGCCTAGTGAATTCACTATTCACGTCGCTAACGAATTAATTCTAAATTAATTCGTTCGCCCGAATTAAAATCCAATTTCAATTCTGCTCAAAATCCAATTTCGTTCAATATATCGAATATATTAACTTACCGATTAATTCCAAATTAATCGTTCTCTCTCTTTAGACGATATTTTATCCTAGATAAAATATCTCTGTTATTAATCCCAGATTAATTTTCTCTCTCTTCTAATTAATCCCAGATTAATATAGAGTACGAGTCATACGTCATCGGTGGATTATTGGGAAGCGACCCATGAGATCCCCGGATATATTGGCAGTAAATACGGTCGTCGGCGTATCCGAATCACGTACGTACCAAGTACTACGTTCTACCGATTTACAAGACAAGGTCGGCTCCTAGCAAAGCACGATGTCTACCAAAATCTCCGGTCATATTCATCTAAGAATATTAAGATCTATATCAAGCGTAGTATACCAAGTATTGCGTATGTCGGTCCAGTATCGGATAGTCACGTGCTAGGGCTGGGGCTGGATAAGTGTCTGCCCTGTCCGAAGCACATGTCGGATGTCTGGTAACTAGTCTCTATAATCGGATATTCATGACCTAGTCTTAATATCACGATTGGATGCGCATCACTTAAGAGCACTAATACCGTATCCTGCGTGACATCATCTCCACTATGACTGGAGTGATACTTCCATCTTGACATCACACCCAACACTCTACGATTCTCAATATACCCAGTATTGGCGTACACAGAACCGGTTAGAGTCCTAGACGACCTCAACCAAAGTATATTGATTGTCGTAAGCATTAGCGATGCAAGTCTCAGGTTAAGACCAAATACACCTACCCTGATGTCGGACTCCCATAGACACATAGTCATAATACCAATGGGATACCGAGGGGTCTATCTAGAGCGAAGCTGTTTCCCGTACCATCGGTGAAACACAACCTCCTATCGCACTTGCATAAGTATCCAATACTTAAATATATGAGAACTATGTCGTTGTGCCCTCACAACGCGCACAAGTGCAATACTAGCCTATTCCGCATTATCGATGTCCTGTCTCGATAATACTCCGGCTAGGGATGTTTAATGATTAATCCTTCGTGGACTGATACTGTCTCATATCATCTCAATCCAGGAACTAATCATAGGACCTCTCTCATTTATATATCTAAGGTGATCTAATCACAAATGATGAGAGTGCAATTTCCTGTCACATAGTTAATTTGTACAACAACACCATGATCTGTACAAATAGTGACGCTATGGGTCATATTATCCAACAATCTCCCACTTGGCACATAGCCAGTCACTCGAGTGTCTAACACCCGAACTATGTACGGTTCGCTCAAATTGCTTAGAAAAGGTTTTCGTCAGCGGATTTTCATGATTATCATCCGATGCGATTTATACGATCATCACATCACCACGATGTATGATCCGAACGAATCAGATGAATATAGAAGTATATATCTGTATCGTCGATGAGACCTTTAATTCCTTAGCCTGTGTTGACGCCTAGCTCAGCAGCTAACAGAACTATATCTAATCTAATTAGATTTATTTTCGACCCAAATGGCTTCTATTGCTGCCTCAGCTCTAGCAATAATCCGCATTTGTTGTTTATTCGGCAACAATATCTTGCTCGGAAGATTTCCAGCTCACTGTCCCGTTATTCAAACTTTATAGTACCGTAGTATTTAATTGTTTGGAAACTTGCAGCGGTGATCCCAGTCACTTCAAGTTCTCCTTCTCCATAGTTTATGACAGCATCTTTAGTTCTCTGAGATACTAACAGATGTTCTTAACTTCAATCCAGTGACTATCACTTAGATTGTCCTGTTTGTGACTCCATATGCTCAAAGCGTATGAGACACCAATCAAATACATTTTAAATGTACAATTTCCCAGAGAGTGTTAACAACTCCAAATCTATCCCAGTAGATCTTTATTCCTTGAATAAAGGTTGTTACTCCCTAGAATTCTACGGAGAATTTCTATTGAAAGAATATCTATGAAAGCCAAGCTTTCATCAATTGCTATATGGGAATTTAACTGTCAGTGCGCTCTCCCACTAACCTCCTTATATACACAAGAATTATTTCGTTTTGAGTCAAATCATGAACCATTATGATTATTTCAAAACGTCATTTCCAAGAACCTTATGCTTGCTTCAATCCAAACATGGATCGAATAACCCACAAACCTCGTTTGTTGGTTATACAAAATCGTCAGGATGTTGTAAACATCCTCCAAAAGGTTTCCTTTTCAGGAAAGCGATTTTGATCTACAACTGACACATTTCATAAATGAAATGTACAGCTTCAGCACGCATTATCCAAATGGATTTACAGTGGCAACAGGTAAAAGGTTGAACCGTTATTAACACAATGTTGATAACGATACCTTTCCGTCACAAGCCTAGCTTTGTACGTTGGTATGTTGCCATCCATGTATGTCTTCCTTGAAGACGTTTACAGTACCAACAGGCACAATGCCTTGCGGTACAACAACTAGTGTCCAAACATAGTTGTTATTCATGGAATCCATTTCAGACTCATGGCACTTTGCCATAATAGGGAGTCGATACCTCGTATCACTTCCTCAAAACGTAGTTGGTTGGTATACTTCCACAAGATTTACATCTTTAAGGGGTTACATCAGAAACCCATACCCCAGGTTGTTTTCGGATTCTCTCCGATCTACGCGGTTCTTGTGTATTCGAAGATTAATGGTTTAGTTTCATCCTTGATGAACTATTTGTGTTCCATTACGGACTTCGTGCCTTGAACAGTATTACTCCGATTTTCATCGAGTATCACTATCCTCCCACTGACCACTGCATATCGGTATTCCTCTTAGGAAAAACCGCATGGTGAGCAACAATTATATTGTTCTCATGTGAGATTTATAAGTACTATACTTATGGTTTCCTTTAGGACAACCAACATTGGCACTTATCCAATTTGGGTTCTAGTTTGGTATCATCCAAACGTTATGCCTGGCATACCCAAATTTTCAGGAGTGTGAAACCCTGTTTCTTCCCTGTCCATAACCTATATGACATCTGTCAAACAGATTTTCATGGAACCTTATTCTAAATAAGTTTTTGCACTGTTAACACATATCCTGTTGAAGGAAATGATAGCTCAGAGCGACTCATAATTTAACCTTATCTTGTCCAACAAAATTCAGTTTTTAGTTTGGACACACCGTCAAACTGACGTGTCTCGGGAGGAGTCCTCATCTGAAAGAATACCATACTCTTTCATGTATGTATGAAACTTAATGCTTAAGTATTTTCATTACAGTCTTACCGTGACGGTATAATACTATAGTCGATTTTTTTATCTACTTCGTGTCGAAACTCTAATAGTTTCTGATCTGTGTTCTTCAAAAGAAACACATAACCATAACGTGATGTTACATCCGTTAAGGTCACGAAATATTCATGTTCACATCTACCCTAGCTAGATATGGGCCCACTAACTTCACCATGAATTGGGCTAACAGATCGGTGGCACTTACACTATTACCAAGTAAACAGTGTTTTAGGTACTTTACCTAACAAACTAGATTCGTAGACTTTATTTGAATAGTCAAATCAGTCCTAGTACCCACTCTTCAAAAGTGCGGATATACAAGTCTTGTTTAATTGTGTCCTAGACAACAATGCCACAAATAAGTCTCTATTGATCAAATCAATTTGAGCTATTTATTTGTCATTTTATATGTTTGAGATTTTAATTATATTCAAAATATAAATACTGTTTCTCACATCTAATGTGTTTATCTCAGTATCATCTTTATATAATGAAACACTTTAGTGTTCTAGAATATAAAGGTTTATCCGCAACGGATTAAACACTGATATAGAGATAATGTTCTAGTCCAACTAGTTACATTATAACAGTTCCTAATTTAAGTACACACCCGAAGGGTAGTTCCTAAACTTAGGTATCTACAGTCGAAACAACGACTTTCGTCCCGTTTCCGATTCGTAGAGCAATCTCAGCTTGAAGTCAGTATCCAGCTCATAGCGGATTCTGAACATCAATACATTTATTTTATGTACCACACTAAGTATTTAAAATCTAATTTTAATACTAGTAGTGAACATAACTTTGACAAATAATTTTTAAAGTCAGAGCCTCGCCCTTTCTTTAATTCCTTTGTGTCTGCCATATCCAAACGACAGTCACTTTGGGATATGTCATTTATCTTCCCAGAAGATCATAATGATTTTGCCTTTGCCCTTTCCAATATTTCAGAAGCCTCTGGCCAAGCCTTGGGTTTCTAGAATATTGAAGTAAGGTGCGCCTTGCGCTACTAGCTTAATTGCAAAGTTTGACTTTATCTCCTTAAGATTAGTCATTTATTCTCTAAGAATTATTAATTGCAATTTTAATACTTCTTAAATCTAAACATAGATTTATGTCAAGTATTATGAATTAAGCACTAAAGTCATCATCACATAAGTCTTCCAAAGATTATGCTCTACTTATTTGCTTGATTCTGTTATTTTATCAAATAGAATAACTTATTATTTATTTCCAGGACTATCCTGAAATTTAATTCCCAATTTGAAAATTAAACCATTTAAATATTTTAATCCAAGATTATATTTAAATGTCCAATCTTTCAATTTTAATCTTGATTCTAATAGTCCAACTATTTAATCAACGATATGTGGTACTATATATTATAATGATTATAATAGTCCACTATATAATCAATATAGTCTAAATTAATTAACTTTAATTACATTGATTACTATAGTCTAACTATAAAATCAACTGTAAATTGAAATCAATTAATTCAAATATATTGATTACTATAATCCAATTATATAATCAAATATAATACAGTCCAACTGTTAATTAAAAACAACAATTTAAATATTAGTCCAACTAACATTTAATATTACGACGAATGATATTTGTTTGAGCGCGTACGCGAGTAATTGAACGAATATTGCAAATTCAATTCTTGCCTCCCACTATTTTTCGGCAAGTCTCTAACCCTCTGTCGAGTACTCGGGAAACCGTGTTTCCTGGTGGGCTAGGATCCCGTTAAATATCACACAATCTTGACTTTGGCCAACAAATTGTATGATAATTAACTAGGTAGATCTCGAAGATCAATTGGATATCATCCAACTCCTAGATCCAGTAGGTGGACATCCAAGTCCGAAACATATATCTCATATATGCCTATATATCCAATATATACCCTAACCTTTTTCCTCTAAATCAACAAGGCCTTGGCTTTGGCACAAAGAACCTAATGATCCCAGTCAAGCGCGGACCCATTGACCATGGAAGCTTCGTAATCAATGTCGATGGACAAGAAGTGGTCTTGACTTTGGCCAACAAACCACAACTTGGACAAGACACCAATATGGAACAAAGCTTCGTGATTCAAACACATCTTCGACGGACAGAGGCTTGAATTTGGCCAACAACCCATGCCAATCTCGGATCTTGAGTAAGAATCACTCAATGGAAGGAAAAACGCATGATATTTGTTGAGGGTTTTTCGCGTGCAAATTGGCTACCAATTTAATTATCTTTGTTAAGGTCTCATCATCATACACCCTTAAACATGCATTCTAATACATAATAAAGCGAGTATGAAATAAAATAATAATGATATGCGAATGGATACTTTACATTGATCCTAGATCAAATCTCTCCCTTTCTCACTCAAGCTAGCACTTGTACTACTTCTACCCGTTACACTACACTTCTAAAGAAACCTCATTTACATTGAGGGGAATAGGTGAGAAGAGAATACAAAGAGAATAGAGGTGATAAGGCTGGACACGCAGGTCCAATTTAATAAATCAAATTTATTACAACAATTTCTAAAATTGCCCACCCATCTAATATCCATCCGATATACATTATTCATTCATCAACCACGTATTCACACATAAGCATGCTATCAATCAATCTAATCAAATTAATTAATCTGATAATTATGTGATCATCCAATGTTCAAACAACGATTTGATTTTGCTCGAGTCAAACTCGTTTTTGCGAATAAGTACTCAAAGTACGAATTCATGAATTAAATTAAACTACATCACTAAATCCAATTTAACATGTATTTAATACTAATTCACTATTCAATTCCAAATTAAATATTACACTTTATTTAATAAACCTTTAACGACTTAAATTCCAAATTTAATCGTAACACGTCTCAAAGACCGATTAACGTCCAACGTCAATTCAATTAAAGTCCAATGGGCTTTTAATTGATTTCTTAAGGCGTGGACTTTTGGTCAACTCGGGTCAAACCGATAACCAAAGTCCAATCCGGGATATACCCCATAAGCCCATAAATCAATCTTGGCCCATTAGGCCCAATTGAACTTTAAAGGTTCATTAGTCGCATTTGGGCTTTATGGTTAAGGTTTTGGGCCCAATTGGATCCAATCCACTTGGCCTAAACCAAACTTGATAAAAACAAGCCCAATAGGCCCAAATACAACATTAGAAGACCAAATCCAATTTAAGGCCTCAAATAATTAAATTACATAAATCCAATTTAGCAATTTAATTACCTAAAGTGTATAATATGATTAATCAACTAAATCAACATTTCCAAAACATCATATTAGTCCAATTAATCATACTCAACTCATTATTATATGTCCAACACACAAAATGAAAAATCAAACCCATTTACATGCTTCATGCTCTCGGCCAAGGAAGGATTTTGTGTCCGATTCGGTTTCAATCCAATCGAACCCACAATCGACATTAAATCACCATCCAATTTAATTTCATACACATCCAATGTCACAAAATCAAAATCACCAAGACATTCAAGGGCATATTGAATTCGGCCATGTGAAGTAAATTGGGGATTAATGTTCAATTCAAAATTCAATCTAATTGACTTCAAATTAACATCATCCTACATGATTCTAACTCATCCAATGAATCAAAACCAAAAATTCCAAGAACTCCAAATACAATACACATTCGGCCAACTCATGAAATTTGGGGAAAATAATTCCGAATTAATTTTCAACAAATTGGTCCAACCAAAATGCAATTAGACATGTTATAAGCATACTCAACAATCAATTTATTCAAATCATGCTCAAAACAAATTTACCCAAATTTTAAGCCCTATATTTTTCATGCTTGAACCTAAGGCTCTTGATGCCATTGTTAGGTTTATTCTAGGTCCCAAGATCAAACAAGCAATGAAAATCATGTGTGAACACATCAATGGAGGTAGCGGAATACTCACATCGATCGGTTGAGAGACGCGGCAAGCAACAAAATTTCAAAAACCTCACTGCATTGGGCGTGGACTGCTCACTGGTTGTGCAGTTCACTGCCTTCCGTCTTCTGTTTTTGAGCTGCGAAATGGAGCTCCAAGCTTCGTCGAACGGATCCCGGCTCATGGGTGAACCTCCCTACCACCTTCGCATGTTTCGTAAGTGTGCTAGCACTTGAGATTTTGCCACAAAATCCCACTCCAAGGTTCCCCACTGCTCACGTTTTTACTGCTTAAAACCAGTAAGCTATTTGCCCATTTGGGCGTGAACATGAAGAGTGAAATGGGAGAGAGAGAGTTGTATATTAGTTGTAAAAAATGGTTTGGTATATCTTATATATAATTTCTAAAATTAAATATATGATATACACTTTTCAAAAGTCAAAGTAATATATGTAACAATATATTACCATCAACTTTTAAAAGCCTTTTCCAACCACTACCAACTACATCAAAGTCACATCTTTCATTCAATCAAGTGACAAGTTGTCACATCACTCAAAGTGACATTTGATTTGACGCTTGATGTGATGAATGATTTGACGCTTGATGTGACTTGCGACGCCGCACTCGAATTCGAAATACGAATGCGCTCGCAATCACACTCGGGCTCGGGTTCGCTAATTCCAAATTAACGAACTTTCCGTTGCGTCGTAATTAAATGATTACGCCTAGCAAATTCACTATTCACGTCGCTAACGAATTAATTCTAAATTAATTCGTTCGCCCGAATTAAAATCCAATTTCAATTCTGCGTCAAAATCCAATTTCGTTCAATATATCGAATATATTAACTTACCGATTAATTCCAAATTAATCGTTCTCTCTCTTTAGATGATATTTTATCCTAGATAAAATATCTCTGTTATTAATCCCAGATTAATTTTCTCTCTCTTCTAATTAATCCCAGATTAATATAGAGTACGAGTCATACGTCATCAGTGGATTATTGGGAAGCGACCCATGAGATCCCCGGATATATTGGCAGTAAATACAGTCGTCGGCGTATCCGAATCACGTACGTACCAAGTACTACGTTCTACCGATTTACAAGACAAGGTCGGCTCCTAGCAAAGCACGATGTCTACCAAAATCTCCGGTCATATTCATCTAAGAATATTAAGATCTATATCAAGCGTAGTATACCAAGTATTGCGTATGTCGGTCCAGTATCGGATAGTCACGTGCTAGGGCTGGGGCTGGATAAGTGTCTGCCCCGTCCGAAGCACATGTCGGATGTCTGGTAACTAGTCTCTATAATCGGATATTCATGACCTAGTCATAATATCACGATTGGATGCGCATCACTTAAGAGCACTAATACCGTATCCTGCGTGACAGCATCTCCACTATGACTGGAGTGATACTTCCATCTTGACATCACACCCAACACTCTACGATTCTCAATATACCCAGTATTGGCGTACACAGAACCGGTTAGAGTCCTAGACGACCTCAACCAAAGTATATTGATTGTCGTAAGCATTAGCGATGCAAGTCTCAGGTTAAGACCAAATACACCTACCCTGATGTCGGACTCCCATAGACACATAGTCATAATACCAATGGGATTCCGAGGGGTCTATCCAGAGCGAAGCTGTTTCCCGTACCATCGGTGAAACACAACCTCCTATCGCACTTGCATAAGTATCCAATACTTAAATATATGAGAACTATGCCGTTGTGCCCTCACAACGCGCACAAGTGCAATACTAGCCTATTCCGCATTATCGATGTCCTGTCTCGATAATACTCCGGCTAGGGATGTTTAATGATTTATCCTACGTGGACTGATACTGTCTCATATCATTCTCCGTCCAGGAACAAATCATAGGGACCTCTCATCATTTATACATCTAAGGTGATCTAATCCCAAATGATAAGAGTGCAATCTCCTTTGTCACATAGTTAATTTGTACAACAACACCATGATCTGTACAAATAGTGACGCTATGGGTCATATTATCCAACACAAACAATAGCAAAACGGAGGCCAAACAGCAAGCAAAACAGCAAAACAGTGAGCCAGGACGCTAAACCAGTGAACCGGAGAAGTAGCGGTGTGATAGCCCTTCCGACGGCCGTGAAACGCGAGTTTGAAAGTCGACATAAAAGGTTAGACCTGAGGGTATTTTTCACATTCATTTTCTGTCTTATTTGTATTATTTATTGAATATTGCTTGCATGATTATTATGATGAAATGCATGTTGTGGCCCTTGAGTAGATAAATATGTATGGATTATGAGATATGGTATGTTGTGGCTTTGGAATAAAATGAAAGATGTGTCAACTCTCGCGGTATATCGGATGGAAACCCGGACATAAATTTCATAGCCGATTCCGAATGGACGGTAGTATGATCTGTACTCGAGATACAACTCCACGTACCGCTTGAGTAAATGACATTTTATTTTGTCTTATATTGCTTTGATTTATTTATTTTTCGTCATTTGAATTCTGCATGTTACTTTTGTATGCGTGATTCAATCGAGCGCATGGGCTTAGTAAGTGTGATGAAAGGTCCCCTACTTGGAGGGGTTAAAATCCTTTACCACGATGCTTTGCCGCGCCGGTTGATGTGTGTTCGGTTGAATGCAAGATACATTCAATCGGGCATACTAAGTTTGATATTATTGTTTTTTAATTCTTTGTATGCATGATTCAATTGAGCGCATGGGCTTAGTAAGTGCGATGAAAGGTCCCACATTTGGAGGGGTTAACTTTACCACGATGCTTTGCCGCGCCGATTGGTGTATACTCGATTGGATGCGAGATGAGTTCAATCGGATACGTGAGGTCCCACATTGTGGATTTGTTTGTCTATGAATGTGTTGCATGCATCAGGTCTGGTTCCGTTCGAACGTGTTCTCGAACACCACACGAATGTGAACCTTCTGTTTACCGTTCGAACGCGTTCTCAAACTCTACGTGAACGCGCACACATTTTCTTAGTTTCATCATGCATCAGGTCTGGTTCCGTTCGAACGCGTTCTCGAACGCCACACGAATGTGAACCTTCTGTTTATCATTCGAACGCATTCTCAAACGCTACGCGAACCCATACGCATTTTTTAGTGTTTCATTCATCAGGTCTGGCTCCGTTCGAACGCGTTCCCGAACACTATACAAATGCGAACCTTCTGTTTACTGTTCGAACGCGTTCTCGAACGCTACGCGAATGCGCACCCACTGAACTGAGTCATTTTCATCAGATTTCATACATAATTGTTCCAAGTAGCTATCCCTTCGTATGATGAATCTGATTGCTTCTCTGTGTTGCGCAAGATTGTGTAGGTATCATTCATCTGTATTCCTCACATGTATGAGTACAATGTGTTTAACGTATTACAATTCATATATCCATGTCGTGATAGCATTTGAGTATTATTTCTTGTGGTATATCGGATGGAAACCCAGACATAAATTCCGTAACCGATTCCGAATGGACGGTAATGCGGTCTGTACTTGGGATACAATTCCACGTACCACTTGGAAAAGTGCTAACATGTGTGTTTGTGTCCACATTAGTTGTATCTTCTTTTTTGCACCACATCATAGTATACTTACTTAATGCCTAATTGCATCCTTAAGTGTCTTTTTGCATTATGTACTTAGTTGGCTCTTTTATTTGTGCATGGAAATGTAATGGCTATTTGTTTATGAAATGTCTATGAAATCACATGTTCGCTATTATTTGATTCGCCTTTATGTGTGCTTGTGTGGTTGGTGTGTGCTTGTGTTTCCACGAGTACAATATGCCAATGAAGTTGTATGTTCGTTGCGACTTTGATGTACTTTCAAGCACGCAATCTTAGATGTGAAATATATGCAAATTTAGGTGTAAGTTTTATTTTTGTGCATATGGATTTAGAAGCATGATACTCTTGGAAATAAGTGTTACATAAGTGTGTGGTAAGACAGGGACGTATGGCAGAGTTGTGGGTAAAGGCCAATTAGCGTGAGGCTTAAGAGGGGCTGTTAAGATGGGGCAACGTGAGGTGTAAAGGCAGGGACGTGTGGCATTGATGCTGGGGCTGTTGAGGTGCGCAAGGCAGTGGGCGTGGCTGTGAGCGTGTATGCTGAGGGTGCTATGTGGCGTGGGTGCTTGAAAGGCTTAGGGGCAGTCAACGTGTGGAGTGTTTGGCTTTATGAGGGGCAAGTGGCTATATGAGTGATGAAGGGGCAGATGACGTGTGGCTATATGAGTGATAAATGGGCTGGCTGCTTGTGGCGTGAGAGAGGGCTGCAGTAAGGGGTCAGTGGGCGTGAGATGCAAAGGGGAAATGAGGAGTTTTTATGTGGCTTATGTTATCAAAGTTCTAGGGGTTTCAAGGGAGCTAAGAGTGGTTTATATAGGCAAAAATGGGTGCATTAATTGTGTAGGCTAGGGGTATTAATTGGGTGGCTTGCTTTGTTGAAAATGGAAGGATGATTGGTGGTTTCTTTTGACTTGGAGGGGGTGACATTAATTAGGAGGTGGCTTTGTCAATGGTGTGGGGTTAGTGAATTAAATGGCTCGGAAAATGAAGGGCAAGGTAAATTTGGTGTCAAATGTGTGGGGTATGCATGGTAGAAGGTTATTTTGGTTGTTTGAATAGTTAGATGGATGGGTAAATGTGTGTTAAGGGCGTGGGCCTTGGTGTTGATGGGCTTGGTGTGTGATTTGGTTGGTTTTGGTGGGCTTATGGTCGTGGGTTTAGGTGTTTGGGCCAAAGAAATGTTGCTCGCGGGAGTTTTAGGCCAATGATGATTTTGAAACGGAAGTCCGACGAACAAACCTGAAGCTAAACGAGCGAATCAAATCCAACAAAACATCAATTCTCAATTCTTCCCTTCCGACGTCCATTTCTCGCGACTTCCACGATATAAAAAGGTAGTGCCTCTATACGAGGCTTATCATAGTGACTTACATGCAAAAATACAGTGCCTACACATCCTCTTTATTGTCTTATTGGCTGCCTCGACTGCCCCATTTTCTTGTGGTCGGTAAGGTGATGACTTATGATGGCCTATCCCATATTTCTGTAGCATTGTCTTTGTTTCTCCTTGAAATTGGACTCCATTATCCGTGACTACGTGATGCGGCATTCTATATCGACATATGAGGTTCCGGGCTATGAACTTTGCCATCTGCTTTGCTGTGACGTTGTGAAATGACTCAGCTTCCACCCATTTTGAAAAGTAGTCTAATGCCACTACTATTAAGCGATGTCCATTCGATGCGTGTGGTCGAATTTCTCTGATCATATCAATTCCCCATGCTGAGAAAGGCTACGGCTCTGACAACCCGTGCAACTCTGTGTGCGGAAGATGATTCAAGTTACCGTGTGCTTGGCAATCGTGACAATGCTTTACCAGATTCGCGCATTCAGCTTCCATGGTCGACCAGTAGAAGACTTGTCTTACTATCTTGCGAGAAAAATTCAACCCATTCATATGTAGTCCACATACTTCGACATGTACTTCTTCCATTGCCTTCTGAGCCTCTTCTTTTCTTAAACACTTCAGCTGAATTCCATTCGCTTGCCTATTGTATAATTCTCTCTTCAAACTCACATATGGAGAAGCCAACTTCTGAATGGCTATCCTGTCATTTCTGCTTGCTTCTTCCGGAAATTCCCCGTGTTCTAAGTATCGGTGAATATCGTAATACCAAGGTTTCCCATCATTGATCTCTAATTCCAAGACCTTTTTTATCTCGTAGACAGGTCTGCTGCTGTGGTCAACACTAGAGGTCTCATCACCAACTTATCCAGATTTTCCCAAGTTGCGGCTAGTGTAGCTAACGCGTCGGCCATTTGATTTTCTTCTTGCGACATACTCAGCCATGTCATCATAAAAAATAAGGATATCATCACTGAACTGTTCGGAGGTTCCTCACGCCTCTCATTCTCAGAGCCTCCCCCAATGTGGGGCACAGCCATACTGGCCAGAGCGGTGGTCAAAGCTTGCAACTGCTCGGTAACCTTAGTGAGACTAGTCTCCAACTGATCCATACGAGATCCCTCGTTAACTGATTCGCTCATGTTTTCTAATGGCCTTTTGACAAATCTTCCCTCTTCTCTAACCCAACGGGTATCTATGGTGTCTTTTAAAACTTTATGTTAGCATGTATAGGTGCGATGCATGGAATATATAAGTCGATCAAGTTTTTCGTGCAAGTTGACCCATTATCATTTTAAAACATTCAATCATACTATTGCAAGGTGCAAACTCATCCCAGTTGAAAAAGGCCCAACAGGTTAACACTTTTGCGATAACATGGCTAAACAACTTCAAATGATGAGGGGCCTAAACACAAAATGGCCCATTGGCATTTTAGAAGCTTTTGGCCCAATTGTCATAAGGCACGAACTCGTCCCAGTTTAAATGGCCAAACAAGCCCATACCTCATGACAAAAGGTCCAACTAAACCCAAATGACGATGGTCTCAAACGTAAATATAAATGGGTATTTTCTATCGGTCCTACAACTACAGTTCACATGTGGGTTTATGGGGGTATAGACAAAGGCTCCCGCTAGCGAATGATTGCCCACAACTAGGACTCCCCACTCAAGGGTTCGAGCGACCAAATGAGCGCACCTTTTTTTATACTTTAAGGTACGTGCCAACGAGTTATGGTACATGACTGACTGTCAAATGGATTTCCTATTGAAGATTCCCCAGAAGGATGGTGGAGCGAACTCTCTTAAATACCCAAGCCTCTTAGGCTCTTATCGCCTTGGTGACATGATGAAACAATAGGTCCTCCAAATTAGTCCATCACGGTAAGCTTTGAGTAAATGATTATCTAGGTGCCTTCTTAGCTTTTCCTTATAGAAAGGTGGTGAATGAAGGAGGACACCAAACCATTACCTAGTTCTAATAGTGACTTTGATTAAACCCCTTCAACCCACTGTAGACACGGTTAATTAAAACAAAAATCACAATCATTACAAGGCATTATTTCGGGGCCGATTCTCTATCCCAGTGGAGTCGCCAGACTATAGGACACAGAAATCGGCGACGCTGTTCCAGGCTCGCGGATCGGTCGGGAGTACAGAGTAGCCCATGGGGGACTAAACCGGAGAAATAAAATGCAGTCGCCACCCAGTGTGAACTGGGAAATGATTTAAGGCCGCACTCACCCCTCGCAAGGGAATACCTCAAACCGTTGGGTTCGGAATGGTCCCCTTACTTATGCCACTTGTAATGAATGGATTTATGCGATAATATAACCAAGTCTACGCAACATACACATGCAAGAATAACCTACCTCTAAGTTTGCATACAACCTATATCTAAGTTCGCATACAACCTATATCTAAGTTTGCATGCATAAAAGTAAATTGACATAACAGTAAGCACACAATTGCATGAACATATGTGTGAACGTTTCTTCAAGCGGTACGTGGAGTTGTATCCCAAGTACAGACCGCACTACCGTCCATTGAGATTCAGCTACGGAATTTACGTCTGGGTTTCCATCCGATATACCACGAGAAGCAACACTCAATCACTAACCCAATATTGACATACTTGAAACATGATAATGCATATAACCATAAATAGCCGAATAGACAAACATGTAAAATAATGAGGAAAGATAAATAACACAAAATAAATACGGAACAATAAACAACAATAAACATGAATTAAATGCGAAATAATAAAAGACTAATAATATGAAATAAATGCGGAATAATAAATATTTTACCAAAGAACTTGGTCGTTTTCAATGTAGGACTTCGCATACCCGATTGGACGTATTCCACGTCCAACCGAGCATGCCGTTTCCAGGACGAAAAAATGAAATATAATAAAGGGTGCCCTCAGGTCTTACCTTTTAAGTCGCTTCCCGGGAGTGCGTTAGGACGTCGCCGGAAGGGTTAATGCTCCGTCATCTTTTCTGGTTCACTGGTTCGATATTTTCCCTCACTGTTCCGCTGTTTTGTCTCGATTTCTTCACTGTTTTAGAACTACTTTGCTGCTGTTTTGGGATATTATTCTTTGAGAAATAAGGGACTATTTTAAGGTGATTTATTCACTGTTTTGGGGTGATCCGGGACTGTTTTGGGGATGATTTTGCACTGTTTGGACTCGGTTTTAGGGTAATTTCTGGGACTGTTTTGGGGGCTGGTTTACGTGGATTAGGGCTGCAGTTTGAGGTTAATTTTGTGAGTGTTTCGGCTGTGAAGAATGGACGTATATGTGCGTGTGTTTAAGGGACGAGTGTAAGAAGAGTGTGTGGCTTTATTTCTGTTCGGTGAAGGGGCTTGGCTTTGGGGTTGTTCGGTGCTAGGGGGGGTTATTGTTTATTTTTTTAGTCAGTCGTGGCTGCTGAGTTAAAGGTTCCGCTGTTTTGTTTCACGTGGAGGGCTTTAGGGTTGACGAATGTGTGGTTCTTGGTTCAGGGTCGTTTTGTTCGATTGTTGCTGCTTTGTGGCTTTATTTCACATGGAGGGCAGTGTGTTGGAGGCAAGGATTCATGGCTTTGAAGGTTTGTGAGTGAAGGTTGAGAGTGACATGTGGTTGGCTGAGTCGTGTGGAGACGTGTGGCTGGGTTTCACATATGCATGGGTCTTGTGCGTTTTGTGAAGGTGATGGGCTGTTCTATGTCTGGTGGCATGAAGGTGCGTTGTTGAGGAGTTTTGTGAGGTGAGAGAGGGAGAGCCGTGAGCTTGAAATAAATTTTCTTTAAGGTTTCTTTTGTTCTGGTTTGCCGAAAGTATGCTAGTTATTAAGGGCTAGTTTGTGGTTAGTGCATGCGGCTGAGAGAGATAAGGTGCGTAAGGGCTTTTGTTTATTTGTTTGCCGTGAGTGAGCCAGCCATCCTAAGGTTTGGTTTATGCCTCTTTTTATAGGACTGGGCTAGGGTTGTCATTATTTGGGTAGAAAAGAAATATTGTGTAAGTATAGAGGATATCTTTTAATTAGTGTGTGATAAGGAAACGATCTATTCAATTTAGGAAGGTAATTTAATTTAATTAGGAAGGTGATTTATGGATTTGATTTGATTTTATTTAGTTTACGCATGTGATTTAATTAAATTAGGAAGGTGATTTAATTAGATTTATTTAATTTAGGAATGTGATTTATTGTGTTGGATATTTTTGGATGTGATTTAATGGGCTTGGAGGCTTTATGGGCGTGTGGTTGGTTGTTTTTGGTGGGCCTGGTGTGGATTGCGGGGGTTTTGGGCCAAGGATTAGTTCTAAAATAGAGGTTCAATGAGTAAACCCGAAGCTAAGAAATGAATTGAGTCCAACAAGGTATTGATTTCTGAATTTCCCTTCCGATGTCCCTTTCCCGTGACTTTCGCAACTTAAAAGGTAGTGCCTCCGTATGAGGCTCATCATCGGGACTTATATGCAAAAATGCAGTGCCTACACTAACTATCATAAGAACTATAATTAAAATAAAGAAGAAAAAGACTTACTTGAACCGAAGACTCCTCCAGTCCTCCCTCCAATCTACAAGCTTTTCTCGAACTCAGCAAGCTCTTCCACATTCCAAAGAGCCACCCAAGTGTGTGGCCTCCAAAGGTGCACACACCAAAGCCAAAACTCAACGGCAAGACTACGCCTTGAGTGCACATGTATTTTGCCCTTGGTGCTAGCCTAGGTAAATACCTCAAAACTTTTGATTTGAGATTCCTCTAGTCAATTAGACTTAAAGATCCTTAAAATCAGTGGTTTACTCTTAAACTTTAGAGTTGCTCACTTATATAAACCCAAGATATGAAAGGTTTTGGTGTGTAAATATTTGTAAAGAATTCTTTGGGTTTATATTGGTGCGCCAAAGATAACAAAAATAATTAAGAATCCGATATGGGATAAATGCTAATTAAATCTTAGCCATTGGATCTTAATATAATGGTTTAATGAGATTATAAAACCCTAATAAGAGTTTGAGCCGAATTAGAATTCAAAACAAATAAAATAAAATAAATTTACTATTCACATTTTTTTTTCCATATTTACATCCCAAAGTGCCATATCGTCATTCACCAATCCCTAAGCCACTTTGGAACCTCATAAATGATATGTTCAATAATTAAACACATTTAACCATTTATGAACAATTCCTATAACAATCATATATGTTGTTAAATTTGTACTGTGCACTGTTAACTATTGATTTCGACATTGTTGTGTGTGACCTTTTGGGTTCCTCTCAAGTTGGACATGAAATGAATCGTGATAATTTAATCGAACATAAATTATCCTCTGATCAGATGGTTGTTCGATTTCAATGACCAAGTTGACATCTAGCAACATGCCAAGGCCCCCAAATGAGAAGGAAAGGTATATACCTATTTTGTATGCGATTTACATATGATACGGTCTCTCGCCTCACTGTATCCCCACCGTTTGACCTAGGGTATGGAAAGTGTCTACCCATATAGTCAAAGGTATGATGTTGATAGTGTCATGAATCATGCTAACCCAAGAATATCATTCTTCCGCTGCGGCCACAGTCTCAAGCATTGATCACACATATCAACCCGCGAACTGGAATACTACTCTTATAAGAAAATATTATCCGAGAGAGTGGCGATTCTCTGTTGTATCTTTACAAACTTCACGTGTTTCAACAAATGACACAATCATACCCTTATGACCGGATCTTTTGAACCGGGGAAGGAGAATGTCAAAGTCATTTGATCCACACATAAGATTGTAAAGACCTCAAGTCTAAGGACTAGTCATGCAATCGATACATGAAAGTTCTCATAGACACATGGATAAAAACTCTCCATGTGAAAACTTTTAGCGGTCATTTCGATGGACACGAGCAACTCATACATCCATGTGATACACCAAGCGGACGGATCTCCGCTAGTAGCCTATGAGATTGGCTAGCCCACTTAACGGCGGATCATATCATCATGCTTGTCTCTCCGCTTTGTGAACGCCCAGATTATTCACAATACTATGACTAGGAACATTTAAGAGTAATGATTCTCATAAGACGTGGAAGCCATCGTCTTATTACTCTAAGGGATTTATTACAGTGTTGATGATTCATATAAGCTATGTAAGACACATATAATAAAGATTTCCATTTTATTAATTAATGAAAATATTACAAATACATGTACATATAGCCCATCCACAAGTTGGGTATATGACATATCCCTAACAATCTCCCACTTGCACTATAGCCAACTAGTATGAATCTGGACACCATACTCTTGGGTGTGCCTATCATGCTTTTGTTGAGTCAGCCCTTTAGTCAGAGAATCTGCAAGATTATCTTCTGTGGGTATTTTCTCTATAATAATTTCTTTTCTCTCAACAATCTCCCTGATGAGATGAAATCTCCTGAGTACATGCTTGGATATCTGGTGGGACCTTGGTTCCTTTGATTGATCAATGGCACCCATGTTGTCACAGTACATCGTGATGCCATTCTTTATCGCGGGAAGCACTTCCAGCTTTGTGATGAACTTCTTTATCCATACTACTTCTTTAGCTGCCTCAAATGCTATAATATACTCGGCTTCAGTGGTGGAGTCCGCTGTAGTTGACTGCTTTGAGCTTTTCCAACTAGCAGCTCCGTCATTCATAGTAAACAGATATCCTATTTGCGATCTACTGTCATCCCTATCGGTCTGAAAGCTCACACCACAGTAACCAATGACTTTCATCTCAGAATAATCTCCGTATGTCAAGAACACATCCTTAGTTCTTCTCAGATACTTGAGGATTATTTTGACACCTGCCTAGTGTTTCTCACCAGGATTTGCCTGATACCTGCTCGTTATGCTAAAAGCATAAGAGACATCAGGTCTTGTACATAGCATGGCGTACATGATCGATCCTATTTCTGAAGCATAAGGGATCCAACTCATACGCTTTCTATCTGAAAGAGTATGTGGACATTGCTCCTTAGATAATTTGATTCCTTGACAAGTAGGTAAATTACCTCTTTTTGAATATTCCATTTTGAATCTTTTAAAAACTTTATCTATGTACGTAGATTGAGAAAGTCCAAACAACCTCTTAGATCTATTACGATAGATCTTAATGCCGAGGATGTAGGCTGCTTCTCCCAAATCTTTCATGGAGAAACTCTAAGATAACCATTGTTTGGTGGCATGCATCATGGGAATATCATTCCCGATAATTAATATGTCATCGACATATAATAGAAGAAATATAACAGCACTTCCACTACTTTTCCTATAAACACAAGGCTCGTCTACATTTTTGATGAAGTCAAATTCTTTGATTGTCTCATCAAATCACATATTCCAACTTTTGGAAGCTTGCTTGATCCCATAAATGGATCGTTTAAGCTTGCATACTCTTATTATGATCATCCTTAGATGCAAACCCCTCAGGTTGTGTCATATAGACTTTCTCTACGAGGTTCCCTTTAATGAAAGCTGTTTTGACATCCATATGCCAAATCTCATAATCAAAGTGTGCAGTCAGTGCCAGTAAAATTCGAATGGACTTTATCATTGCAACAGGTGAGAAGGTTGTTGGACAATTATGACCCATAGCATCACTATTTGTACAGATCATGGTGTTGTTGTACAAATTAACTATGTGACAAAAGAGATTGCACTCTTATCATTTGTGATTAGATCACCTAGATATATAAATGATAGGAGGTCCCTATGATTTGTTCCTGGATTGAGAATGATATGAGACAACATCAGTCCACGAAGGATAAATCATTAAATATCCCTAGTCAGAGTATTATCGAGATTAGACATCGATAAATACGTAAACGACTAGTATTACATTTGTGCGCGTTGTGAGGGCACACCGACATAGTTTCTCATATATTTGGGTATAGGATACTCATGCAAGTGTAATAGGACGTTATGTTGTACCGATGGTACGGGAAACAGCTTCGCTCTGGATAGACCCCCTCGGAATTCCATTGGTAGTATGACTATATGTCTATGGAAGTCCGAAATCAGGGGAGGTGTATTTGGTCTTAACCTGCGACTTGCACCGCTAACACTTGTGACAATCAATATACTTTGGTTGCGGTCGTCCAGGGCTTTAACAGGTTCTGTGTATGCCTCTTCTGGGTATATCGAGAATCGTAGTGTGTTGGGTGTGATGTCAAGACGGAAGTGTCACTCCAGTCATATGGAGATGATGATTGCGTAGGGATACATAACTGGTTCTCTAAAAAGGTTGTAACTATCGGGATAATATGACTTGGTCATGATTATCCGATATTAAAGAGACTAGTTGCTCGTAATCCGATATATGCTTCGTACGGGGCAGACACTGTACCAGCCCCAGGCCTTGCATGTGATCATCTGATACTGGACAGAAATACACAATACTACGTATACTACGCCTGGTATAGATCCTTTATTCCTGTAAGGATATTTCTGGAGAATTGGGTAGGCATGGCGCTTTGCTAGAAACCAACCTTGTCTTGTAAATCGGTATAAACGTAGTACTTGGTACTTACGTGTTCAGATAGTCCGACGACCGTATTTACTGCCAACATATCCGGGGATCTCATGGGTCGCTTCCCGAAGATTCACCGATGACGTATGACTCGCACTTTTAATTAATCTGGGATTAATAAGAAGAGAGAGAAAATTAATCTGGATTAATTGCGGAGATATTTTATCTGGGATAAAATATCATTTAAAGAGAGATAACGATTAATTTGGAATTAATCGATTAATTAATATATTTGATATATTGAACGAAATTGGATTTTGACGCGGAATTAAAATTAGATTTTAATTCGGGTGAACGAGTAATTTAGAATTAATTCGTTAGCGACATGAATAGTGATTTCGCTAGGCATAATCATTTAATTACGTCGCAACGAAAAATTCGATAATTTGGAATTAGCGAACCCGAGCCCAGGATTGTTTACGAGCGCATTCGCATTTTGAATTCGAGTGCGGCACGCAAGTCAAATCAAGCATCAAATCACTTGTTGCATCAAGTGTTAAATAACTTGTCACTTTGAGTGATGTGACTTGACAACTTGTGATTGATGTGATTGAGTGATGTGTGTGGTTGGCATTTGTGGGCATTAATTGCTTTGACTTTTGGAACCAAAATTGTGTATTTGATTTTAGAAATCAATTACCAATTTTAATTAACACATTTATCTCTCTCTCTCCTCCATTTATCTCTTCATCTCTCACGCTTACTTGGGTTGATTTTTCTTCTGTTCTTGGCAGTGAACTGCCGTGAAAATGGAGGAACAAAAGGGAAGCAAAAGTCGCGATTTTGTGGCAAAATCGGGAGTGCTAGCACACTACGAAGTCATGCGAAGGTGATAGGGAAGTCCACCCATGAGCCGGGAATCGTTTGACGAAGCTTGGAGCTTGTTCAAGGACCTCCAATGGCCGAATTTGAGGACTGCACAAACAGCCACTGCCGAGCAGTCCAAGAGGCAGAAAGTTGAGTTTTGTTGCCTACCGCGTTGCTCAACCGCTCGATGTGAGTATTCCGTGACTTTCTCGATTGTATTCACACATGTTCATGCTTGTTTATTGATCCTTGGGACCTTAGCAAATTCCAACAATGGTATCAGAGCAAGGAATAACATGAAATTAATTTAGGCTTAAAATTTGGGTAAATTGTATTTGAGCATGTTTTAATGAAATTAGTTGAATTAGTATGCTTAAATATGATTTTATTGAAGATTGATTGGATCAATTTGTTGAAATTTTGTTTGGAACATTTTCCCCAAATACCTTAGCTTGGCCGAGAGGTATATAAGCCCTAATGTCTTGGATTTTTGAATTTTGATTCATTGGATGAGTTGGAAATCATTCGGGATGTGATTTAATGTCGATTGTGGAATTAATTGGATTGAATTCGAATCGGACATATAAAATCCCCAATATTGCCCAGACATAAAGAAGCATGAATGGGTTTGATTTTTGATGAAATGTGTTGGACATGTTTGTTTGTAATTGAGCATGATTAATTGTATAAATTAATGTTTTGGAAATATTGATTTGGGTGATTAATTGTGTTATACACTTTAGTGTAATTAAATTGGGAAATTGGATTTTTGGAAATTAATTATTTGGGCCTTAAATGGATTTGGGCTGTTGTGTTGTAATTGGGCTTATTGGGCTTAGTTGTACTAAGTTGGGTTTAGGCTAAATTGGTTGGATCCAATTGGGCCCAAAACCGACTCCATAAAGCCCAAATGCGACTTAATGGACCTTTAAAGTTTAATTGGGCCTAATGGGCCAAAATTGATTTCTAGGCTTATGGGGTAACTCCCAGATTGGATTTTGGTTATTCGGTTTGATCCGAGTTAACCAAAAGTCCACGCCTCAAGAAATTGATTAAAAGCCCATTGGACTTTAATTAAATTGATGTTGGACGTTAATTGGGCTTTGAGACCTGTAACGATTAAATTTGGAATTTAAATCGTAAAGGTTCGTAAATAAAGTGTGATATTTAATTTGGAATTAAATAGTGAATTAGAATTAAATACAAATTGAATTAGATTTAATTATGTAGTTTAATTTAATTCAAGAATTCGTACTTTGAGTACTTATTCGCAAAACGAGTTTGACTCGAGCAAAATCAAATCGTTGTTTGAACATTGGATGGTCACTAATTATCAGATTAATTAATTTGATTAGATTGATTGATAACATACTTGTGTGAATACATGGTTGCGATGCATGAATAATGTATATCGGATGGATATTAGAAGGGTGGGGCAATTTTAGAAATTGTTATAATAAATTTGATTTATTAATTGGACCTGCGTGTCCAACCTTATTACCTCCATACTCTTTGTATTCTCTTCACACCTATTCCCCTCAATGTAAATGAGGTTTCTTTAGAAGTGTATTGTAATGGGTAGAAGTAATACATGTGCTAGTGGGAGAGAGAAATGGAGAGATTTGATCTAGGATCAATGTGTAAAGTATCCATCGGCATATCATTATTATTTTTCATATGCGATTTATTATGTGTTTAGAATGCATGTTTAAGGGTGTATGATGATGAGACCTTAACAAAGATAATAAATTGGTTGCCAATTTGCACGCGAAAAACCCTCAAACAATATTAATCGTTTTTCCTTCCATTGAGTGATTCTCACTCAAGATCCGAGACTGGCATTGGCTTGTTGGCCAAAGTCAAGGCCTTTTTCCGTCGAGGATGTGTTTGAATCATGAAGGCTTTGTTCCATATTGGTGTCTTGTCCAAGTTGTGGTTTTTTGGCCAAAGTCAAGACCACTTCTTGTCCATCGACATTGATTACGAAGCTTTCCATGGTCAATGGGTCGCGCTTGACTGGGATCACTAAGTTTGTTGTGCCAAAGCCAAGGCTTAGTTGATTCAGAGGAAAAAGGTTAGGTAATACATCGGATGTATTGGCATATATAAGATATATGTTTCGGACTTGGATGTCCCCCTACTGGATCTAGGAATTGGATTGGATCCAATCGATCTACCTAGTTAATTATCATACAATTTTTTGGCCAAAGTCAAGATTGTGTGATATTTAACGGGATCCTAGCCCGCTAGGAAACACGGTTTCCCAAGTACTCGACACAGGGTTAGAGGCTCGCCGAAAAACAGTGGGAGGTAAGAATTGAATTTGCAATATTCGTTTAATTACTTGCCATACGCGCTCATTGAAATATCATTCGTCATATAAATTAAATGTTAGTTGGACTAAAATTTAAATGTTGTTTTTAATAAATAGTTGGACTATATTCAAACTATTCATTTATAGTTGATTTTATAATTGGATTATAGTAATCAATATAATTGATTTTAATCTATTAAATTATAGTTGATTAAATAGTTGGACTATTGTAATCATTATAATAAATAGTACATAAATCGTTGATTATATAGTTGGACTATTAAAATCAAGATAAAATGAAAGATTGAATTTAAAACATAATCCTAGGGAAAATGTATTTAAATGGTTTAATTTTCAAATTGGGAATAAAATTTCAGGATGGTCCTGGAAAATAATAAGTTACTTTATTTGATAAAATAACAAATTATGCCTAAGCCAGGAGTTAAGCAAATAGTAGAGCATAATCTTTGGAAGATTTATGTAATGATAACTTTAGTGCTTAATCCATTAAGCTTGTCGCAGTAGACTCCTTAATTTCTGAATCAGAACTAAGGATTAGATCCTTAAAGTATGATAATGCAATTGAAGGATCTTCAAAGAATCTATCCTTAGAATCTTAGAAGTACTAAATTGCAAGGAATAACTCTTGGAGAGTTAATGACTATTCTCAAGGAGACAAAGTCAAGATTTGCAATAGACAAGTAACGCAAGGCGCACCTTACTTCGATAGTCTAGAAGTCTGAGGCTTGGCCAAAGGCTTCTGGAGTGTTGAAAAAGGCAAAGGTAAAATCATTATAATCTTCTGGGAAGATAAGGGACATATCCCAAAATGTCTGCTTAATTGTGGCAAACAGGATCGCGGAAGCGTGACTGCCGTTTGGACAAAGCAGACATGAAGGAATTGAAGAACGAGCAAGGCTCTGACTTCAAATATGTTTGTCATAAATATATTCACTACTAGTATTAAAATTGTATTTTAGATACTTAGTGTGAAATATATAATATATATTGATGTTCAGAATCCGCTATGAGCAGGATACCTGACTTCAATTGAAATTATCTGTGAATTGGAAACGGGACGAAAGTCAGCTGTTTTAACCGTAGATACCTAATTTAGGACTACCCTCGGGTGTGTACCTAAATTTGGAAACTGTTATAATGTAACTAGTTTAACTAGAAACATTATCTCTATATCAGTGTTTAACCCGCTGCGGGTGAACCTTTATATTCTAGAACACTAAAGTGTTTTATTTTATAAAGATGATATTGAGATAAACACATTAGATGTGAATAACAACATTTATATTTTGAATATAAATAAATCTCAAAAACATAACATGACAAACAAATAGCTCAAACTGATTTGATCAGATGAAACATTTTGTGGCATTATTGTCTGGGACACAATCAAACAAGACTCGTATATCCACACTTTTGAAGAGTGGGTACTCGGACTAATTTGATTCTAATCAAATGAAGTCTACGAATCTAGTTTATTGGGCAAAGTGCCTAAAACACTATTTACTTGGTAAAAGTGTAAATGCCACAGATCTGTTAGCCCTAGTTCATAGTGAAGCAAGTGGGCCCATGTCTAGCTAGGCTGAAGGTGGATATGAATATTTCGTGACCTTTACGGATGTGGCATCACATTATGGTTATGTGTTTCCTTTTGGAACACAAATCGAAAACTTTTATAGTTTCGACACGAAATAGACAAACAGATCGACTAAAGTATTAAACCGTCACGGTAAGACCGTAATGGAAAAATACTTAAGGCAATAAGTTTCTTAAATACTTGAAAGAGTATAGTATTCTTTCAATAAGGACTCCTCCCGGAACAAGTCAAGTTGACGGTGTGTCCGAACGGAGAAACCAAATTTTGTTGGACATGATAAGGTTAATCATGAGTCGCTCTGAGCTACCATTTCCTTCAACGGATAAGCATAAACAGTGAAGAACTTATTTTGAATAAGGTTCCATATAATCTGTTTGACAGATTTCATATTAGATATGAATGGGAAAGAAACTAGGTTTCTCATTCCTGAAAATTTGGGAATGCTAGGCATATGTTTGGATGATCCCAAACTAGAACCCAAATTGGATAAGTGCCAATTGTAGGTAATCCTGGGGATACCAAAGTATTATACTTATACAACTCACTTGAGAATAATTAGATTGTTGCTCACCATGCGGTTTTCCTAAGAGGAATACCGATATGCAGTGGTAAGTGGGAGGATAGTAAAGCTCGATGAAAATTGGAGTGATACTATTCCAGGCATCGAATCCTAATGGAACACATATAGTTCATCAAGGATGAAACTATAACATTAATCTTCAAATACACAAGAACCGCGTATGTCGGAGAGAGTCAGAAAACAACCTGGGGTATAGGTTTCTGATCTCACCTCATAAATATGTCTATCTCATTGAGGTATACCAACTGACTACGTATGAGGAAGTGATACAAGGTATCGACTCCTTATTATGGCAAAGTGTCATGAGTCCGAAATGGATTCCATGTATATCAACTTAGTTTGGACACTAGTTGTTGTACGGAAGGCATTATGCCTATTGGTACTTTATAAGTCTTCAAGGAAGACATACATGGATGGCAACATACTAACGTACTAAGCTAGGCTTGTTGTAGAAAGGTATCGTTATCAACATTGTGTTGATTACGATTCAACCTTTTACCTGTTGCCACGGTAAATCCATTTGGATAATGGTTGCTAATGCTGCATGTTTCATTAGTGAAATATGTCAGCTTAACGGGAAAATCGCTTTCCTGAAAATGAAACCTTTAGGAGGATGTTTGCAACATCCTGACGGTTTTGTCGTAACCAAAA
Source organism: Zanthoxylum bungeanum (assembly GCA_019454045.1). NCBI lineage: Eukaryota > Viridiplantae > Streptophyta > Magnoliopsida > Sapindales > Rutaceae > Zanthoxylum > Zanthoxylum bungeanum. The sequence continues at coordinate 24,516 of SKCR01051682.1, read as the reverse complement.
CTAGCAAACAAGGTTTGCAGGTTATTCGATCCATGTTTGGATTGAAGCAAGCATTAGGTTCTAGGAATTGTCGTTTTGATGTAATCATAATAGTTTATGATTTAATTCAAAACGAAATGATTCTTGTGTATATAAGAGGGTTAGTGGGAGCGCACTGAAAGTGGCTGTCCTATACAATAATGATAATATATGTCATTTCTTGGAAATGATATTCCCATAATAAAAATCGGTGAAAGCTTGGCTTTCGAGAAAACTCTCCGAGAAATCGTACATTGAAAAATGTACGTGACCTGGTGTCTCATACGCTTTGAGCATATGGATTCACAAACAGGCCAATCCAAGTGATAGTCACTGGATTGATGTTAAGAACATACTTAGTATCTTAGAGATCTAAGAATTCTATCTTAAACTATGGATATGGAGAACTTGAAGTGACTGTAATCACTGTAGCAAGTTTCTTAACCGATATAACGACTATAAGTCGTAAACCGTACTATACAGTTTGAATAACGGAACAGTGAGCTGGAAATCTTCCAAGCAAGATACTGTTACCGAGTAAACAACAAATGCGGGTTATTGCTGCAGCTGAGGCAGCAATAGAACTCATTTGGGTCGATAACAAATCTAATTAGATTAGATATAGTTCTGTTAGAAGCTGAGCTAGGCGTCAGCACTGGCTAAAGAATTAATGGTCTCATCAACGATCCAGATACATACTTCGATATTCATCTGATTCGTTCGGATCATACATCGTGGCGATGTGATGATCGAATAAATCGCATCAGACGATAATCATGCCTGTTTAAAGATAAATCATTAAATATCCCTAGTCAGAGTATTATCGAGATTGGACATCGATAAATACGTAAAAGACTAGTATTACACTTATGCGCGTTGTGAGGACACAATGGCATAGTTATCATATATTTAGGTATAGGATACTCATGCAAGTGTAATATGAGGTTGTGTTTTACCGATGGTACGGGAAACCGCTTCGCTCTGGATGACCCCCTCGGAATTCCATTGGTAGTATGACTATGTGTCTATGGAAGTCCGAAATCATGGTAGGTGTATTTGGTCTTAACCCGAGACTTGCACCGCTAACACTTGCGATAATCAATATACTTTGGTTGCGGTCGTCCAGGGCTTTAACAGGTTCTTTGTACGCCTATTCTGGGTATATCGAGAATCGTAGTGTGTTGGGTGTGATGTCAAGACGGAAGTGTCTCTCCAGTCATATGGAGATGATGATCGCGCAGGGATACATAACTGGTTCTCTAAAAAGGTTGCAACCGTCGGGATAATATGACTTGGTCATGATTATCCGATATTAAAGAGACTAGTTGCTCGTAATCCGATATATACTTCGTACGGGGCAGACACTGTACCAGCCCCATGCCTTGCATGTGATCATCTGATACTGGACGAAAATACACAATACTATGTATACTACACCTGATATAGATCCTTTATTCCTGTAAGGATATTTCTGGAGAATGGGTAGGCATGGCGCTTTGTTAGAAGCCAACCTTGTCTTGTAAATCGGTATAAACGTAGTACTTGGTACTTACATGTTTAGATAGTCCGACGACCGTATTTACTGCCAACATATCCGGGGATCTCATGGGTCGCTTCCCGAAGATTCACCGATGACGTATGACTCGCACTTTTATTAATCTGGGATTATTAAGAAGAGAGAGAAAATTAATCTGAGATTAATTACGGAGATATTTTATCTGGGATAAAATATCATTTAAAGAGAGATAACGATTAATTTGGAATTAATCGATTAATTAATATATTTGATATATTAAATGAAATTGGATTTCGACGCGGAATTAAAATTAGATTTTAATTCAGGCGAACGAGTTAATTTAGAATTAATTCGTTAGCGACATGAATAGTGATTTCGCTAGGCATAATCATTTAATTACGTCGCAACGGAAAATTCGTTAATTTGGAATTAGCGAACCCGAGCCCGGGATTGTTTGCGAGCGCATTGACATTTCGAATTCGAGTGCGGCACACAAGTCAAATCCAACGTCAAATCACTAATCGCATCAAGCGTCAAATCACTTGTCACTTTGAGTGATGTGACTTGACAACTTGTGATTGATGTGATTGAGTGATGTGTGTGGTTGGCATTTGTGGGCATTAATTGCTTTGACTTTTGGAACAAAAATTGTGTATTTGATTTTAGAAATCAATTACCAATTTTAATTAACACATTTATCTCTCTCTCTCCTCCATTTCTCTCTTCATCTCTCACGCCCACTAGGGCTGAATTTTCTTCTGTTCTTGGCAGTTAACTGCCGTGAAAATGAAGGAAGAAAAAGGAAGAAAAAGTCGTGATTTTATGGCAAAATCGGGAGTGATAGCACAATACGAAGTCATGCGAAGGTGATAGGGAAGTCCACCCATGAGCCGGGAATCGTTTGACGAAGCTTGGAGCTTATTCAAGGACCTCCAATGGCCGAAGTTGAGGACTGCACAAACAGCCACTGTCGAGCAGTCGAAGAGGCAGAAAGTTGAGTTTTGTTGCCTACTGCGTCGCTCAACTGCTCGATGTGAGTATTCCGCGACTTTCTCGATTGTATTCACACATGTTCATGCTTGTTTATTGATCCTTGGGACCTTAGCAAATTCCAACAAAGGTTTCGTCATAGTCAATTCCTTTGATTTGTCTATAACCTTTCACCACCAACCTAGCCTTATAGGTTTGGATGTTGCCTTCTGCATCAGTTTTATGCTTGTAAATCCACTTGTAGCCTATGGGTTTTATCCCTTCAGGTGCATCCACCAAGTCCCAGACTTGATTCTGATACATAGATTCTATTTTGGATTTCATGGCCTCAAACCACTTGACTGAATCAATGTCACACATTGCTCCGTCATAACTGGTGGGATCGTCATTATCAATGACCTGATCATGTTCCTTATCAATATGGAAACCATATCTTTCAGGCTAATATATTTCCCTACCAAACCTTCTAAGTTCATAAACTTGTGGTTGTTCCGTCGCTGCCGTTTTGAGGGGTCTGGGGTTTAGTTATATGTTGGTTTGTTCTTCTCGTACCTCATCGAGGTCAAGTCTACTCCCACTATATTTCTTGAGAAGGAATTCATTCTCTAGAAATTTAACATTTCGTGAGACAAATGTTATTTGTTCATTTGGGACGTAGAACACGTATGCTCTTGAGTTCAATGCATATCCTACAAACTTACATTTAACTGCCCTATCATCCAATTTGTTAGTTTGTGTGAGCTTAACATATGCGTCACATCTCCAAACTCTTAGATAACTAAGACTATGACATTTCCCATGCCATAACTCATATGGTGTTTGACTAACAGTCTTGGAAGGAACTTGGTTTAGTAGTAATGTTGCAGTTTCTAAAGCAAGACCCCAAAATGAAAGAGGTAGATCCGTGCCAGACATCATTTATCGGACCATATCTAATAATGTCCGATTTCTCCTTTCGGAGACCCCATTATGCTGTGGAGTTCCCGAAAGAGTCCACTGGGAAACAATGCCATTTTTGCTCAAGTAATATTGAAATGCATCGCTTAAGTATTCACAACCTCGGTCAGACCTTAGTGACTTAATACTTTTAATAACCTGGTTTTCTACTTCAGCTTTGAAGTCTTTGAATTTCTCAAAGGCTTCAGATTTGTACCGCATAAGGTACACATACCTATATCGCGAGTGATCATCGATAAAGGTAATAAAGTAGGAGAATCCACCTCTAGCGGTGACTGACATTGGTCCGTATACATCAGAGTGTATGAGTTCTAATGTCTCCTCTGCATGCTGTCCTTTACCTTTGAAGGGTAATTTGGTCATTTTATGAAATAAACAAGACTCACAAGTTCCATAAGGTTTATATTTGAAGGGTTTGAAATACCCATCCTTATGTAGCTTAGTTAATCTTGTTTCATTGATATGACCTAAGCGACTGTGCCATAGAAGTGATTCATTGAGATTATTCGAGTAAACGTTGTATATATTAGATGTTGAACATTCTTTGTTAGTTTGTAAGACATAGATACCATTATTCAAAATACCATCTCCATATTTTATTTCATTGAAATAAATAGAACATTCATTACAACTTATTAGGCATGAAAAGCCTTTATTACATAAAGAAGAAATTGAAATGATGTTCTTTACTAGAGAAGGTACATAAAAATAATCTTCTAAGTCTAAAACTAAACCATTCGGCAAAACTAATGAATAAATTCCCACGCACAATGCAGTCAGTTTTGCTCCATTACCCATACGTAAGTCAACCTCCCCATGACGAAGTCTCCTACTGTTTCTCAGGCCCTGCACATTGTTACACAAGTGAGTCCCACAACCGGTGTCAAGTGATGGGTTTTTACTATAGTCCCAAGATTATTCAAGCAATGAAAATATGTGAATACAATAAAGAAGTATGGCGAAATCATACTTACATTGAACGGATTTGCGATGCGAAGAACACAAAAACTTTTCTTCATTCCTTGAAGCTCTCGGCAATGGGTCTCTTTGTGCTCCTTTGTCTTTTCGGTCAACCTCCATGGAAGTCCTCCAAGCTCCAAGCTTTGATTTGAAAATTCAATGCTCAAGGGTTTGTTTCCCTATCACCTTTGGATGACTCTTCATGTGCTAGCATTGGAAACATTTGCCACAAATCTTCCTTATTCTTCCTTGTAACTCTCGGCTTTGAAGAAACAAAAGAGAGAAGAAGATGGCCCTTGGCCGAATATAGTGAGAGAGAGAGAGAAGAAGATGGGTTGATTTTTGTGTATATGGATTTCTAAAATCTAATACCAAAAATTCAAATCCAAAAAGTACAAGGCATTAAAGCCTTTCAACCACCCCCATCAATCACAAGTGACTAACATCACATCACTCAAAGTGACAAGACATTCATCACTTGAAATGACTAATGATGTGTCCCTTGATGTGACTTGTGGGCCGCACTTGAATTCGAAATGCGAGTGGGCCCGTAAACATTCCCGGACTCGGGTTCGCTAATTTCGAATTAACGAATTTTCCGTTGCAACGTAATTAAATCAAATTTAATAAAATAATTTTACCTAGCAAAATTACTATTCACGTCGCTAGCGAATTAATTCTAAATTAACTTGTTCGCCCGAATTAAAATCTAATTTTAATTCTGCGTCGAAATCTAATTTCATTTAATATATCGAATATATTATTTGATCGATTAATTCCAAATTAATCGTTCCATCTCTTTAAATAATATTTTATCCCAGATAAAATATCTTCGTAATTAATCCAAGATTAATTTTCTCTCTCTTATAATTAATCTCAGATTAATAATGTGCGAGTCATACGTCATCGGTGAATCTTCGGGAAGCGACCCATGAGATCCCCGGATATGTTGGCAGTAAATCCGGTCGTCGGACTATCCGAACACGTACGTACCTAGTACTACGTTTTTACCGATTTACAAGACATGGTTGGCTTCTAGCAAAGCACTGTGCCTACCCAATTCTCCAGAAATATTCTTACTGGAATATGTGATCTATATCAGGCGTAGTATACGTAGTATTGCGTATTTCAATCCAGTATCGGATGTCACGTGCAAGGCCTAAGGCTGGAAATGTGTCTGCCCAGTACGAAGCACATATCAGATCTCTGGTAACTAGTCCCTATAATCGGATAAACATGACCTAGTCATAATATCCCGATAGCTGTAGCATATAAGAGCACAAGTTCCGTATCCTACGTGATCATCATCTCCACTTTGACTGGTGACCGGCGTAAACACACACGTATAACGCAAGCGCACGTATCGTTTAAGTAGTATAAAAATATCGATCCCACGAGGACTTAATTCTTTCTATTGTTATTAATTGATGATACTATTTATTTACAAATATCTAATTAAGGGAGAAGGGAATTGATTGCTTGAATGATTTGATTTGTAGATTTGCTTAATAAATAAAAAGATAAAAAGACAAAAGAAAATACTAAGGAAAATAAAAGACTCAAAGATCTAGGGTTGTGAATCATTCTAATATCTTTAAAAAGATGAAGTGATTATTTTAAGTTTGTGTAATAAATCAGTTTACTAACCTGGAACACGAATTTATTGTGAAAGCATCTGTCGATGGTCAGACACAAATACCCAGTTTAATCCAATTGAACCATATGTCTATGTCAACCAAATTATCTTGATTCATTAAGTTTAAGTTCTAATTATGGCTACCCCCGCCCAACAGGTATATGTCTATCCTGTATGGAAATCTATTAAAGGGTTATCTATCCTCAAGGAAGATCGTGGGCTATTAAGTCAAAGGTTGAAACCTAAAATCCCTATGTCTAGTTCATTTTAGATTTACCACATCAATCTTATTGGTGATCAGACAACAAGAAGCATTTAAGCCTTAATAAGTAAACCTTTAAATTACTTAAATTAAAAAATAACCTCTTATAAACTGGTGATATTAGATTTTATCACAACCTAGAAACTAACTTAGTTATAGCACATAGTTATGACAAATAAAAAAATGACATAAAAATTACTAAAAAGTAAATGCAAAAAAAATAAATAAAATGCTAAGGTAAAAGGAATTAACTTCTACTATTTACTATTTAGATATCTCTCATAAAATAATATATAATCTTGTGATATTTTAAACCAACCGTCCGGAATGGCGGTATCCTGATTAAGTCAAATTCAAATATACCAGCCATAAGGCGGAACATAAATATAAACTTAAACCAACCGTCCAGTATGGCGCTATCCTCATTAAGTCAGGTTTAACCAATTTAAATTGAATAACCACCGTCCGGATGGCGGTATCCTTATTAAGTCAGATTTTAAATAGTTTATATATTATATTTAAGGGAGATTAATCTAAATAGCAAAAGTAAAAGTATTACATTGTTACCTCAGCATGGAGAAGTTACCCCCTCATGGATGAATAGAAACTACTATTTATAGAAGAGAATTACTACTACAAACATAAATAAAACTGAATAAAAGAAACTAAAGAAGAGAACTCTCAAATTATTTATAAGAATTTCAGAGGATGAGGTACATTGAAACTAAGAAATTCAAAATCTATTTATAGGCAAAAAAAATCCAATTTTTTATTATTATTTTTCTGATTATTTTTATTATTTTTTTGTTGGATCGCTGAATTTTCGACACTTGGCATGGTGGCTAAAAAAAAACGGCTCGTTGAATTTTTAACACGTGGCATGCGGTGCACGTTAGCAGATTGCTTGTGATGATGACACGTGGCATGGTGCACGTTAGCAAAGTCAAACTTGGCAACTTTGACTTGTTGACCTGGCGCATATTAGCAGTCTTCGGTGCATGTTAGAGGTCGGGATGCCTAAAATTACCAAAATACCCTTTGTGTCGGGACTCCCAAAATTACCAAAATTACCAAAATACCCTTTTTGCCAAATTTCACAGTTTTGCTCCAAATTACCTCCAGAATGTCCTGAAACTTTATTTATCTACAAAATAACACAAAACACATCAAAATATTCACAAAACTCAAGAAACTATACAAAATATTAAGTTAAATGAGTGGGAAATAGTGATACATTTATCACTCTTCACACCCCAAGCCTAACATTTTGCTAGTCCTCGAGCAAAATAAAATAACATAATAAAATTTTAACTAAGCCACTTTCGTAGGGATCACGATTGCATTTAGCATATGCAACAAGCCTTTAAACCCCTAGGTGTCCCTAGTGGACGAGTTGTAGTCTCGTGAGGGTTTACAGCAATGATACCCACAAACATTTTATAAAGGTAAAAAGGAAGTGAAACTAATGCACACAAAAGCAAAAAGACAAGAGAAAAGAGAATAAAGAAGTTAGTGACTAATTAGATGAAACTTCTACTCCAAGTTACTAGTTTGTTTTGTTTCATTCTAAATTACTGAATAAGTAAATTCTCCGATTATTTTTACCATTCTTCATATACACAGCTAACAAAATATTAAACAACTCATTTTTGCCCACAACAGTCATAAGTGTAGTTGATAAGAGAGTAATATTTTTGTCCTAAAGTCTTATCAGAATTCACATCTTCTGTAGTAATGGAATAAATTTTTTTGATTTTTTTGATTTTTTCTTTAATTTTTTTTCTCTATTTTTTATTTATATACAATACCTTCCATCTATGTAGCGAGCTTTGAGTCGGTGGCTCCCGAACCAGATGGCTTTAGGGCACCAGGTGTTAAGACACCCTTACGGACTTAATTACTCAAACTTCAGATATATATATATATATATATATATATATATATATATATATTTTCATCATTTTTGATCCATGTAGTGAGCTTTGGGCCAATGACTCCCAAACCAGTTGATTTTAGGGCACTAGGTGTTAAAACACCCTTACAGACTTAATAACTCGGATCTCAGATGTAATTTTTTTTATTCCAGCACTTTTTGAGATGCTTCTCCAATTAAACTGTAGTACTGAATATTACAATCTTTTCATTTTATCTCATATTCGTATGTTACTATGTATGTTGATAATACCTGCCAACTGAGCATATGAAGATCTATTTTAGTCAGTTTTATGGAGAATTTAAAAATTAAATAATTCAAAAGGAATTAAACAAAAATTAACTTGTTTCGAAAAAAATGGGTTTGAAATACGTATCAGGAGTGAGAATTCCTTACACAGCTATCTCTTACCAATTTCACATTTTTAGTCAACATAAAAACCATAAACATAAAGAAATAATTTCTACTGGTCATGGTGTGTGACTAACTGTCGAATGGAATTCCCGTTGTAGATTCCTCAGAGGGAGGGTGGAGCGAGGCTCACTTAAGTACCCAAGCCTCTTAGGCTCTTATCGCTTGGTGACAGGAATAAACAACGAGTCCTCCAAACTAGTCTATCACAACAAGCTACTGGTGAATGATTATCTAGGTGTCTTCACAGCTTTTCCTTATAGAGAGATAGTGAGTGAAGGAAGACACCAAACCATCACCTAGCTTTAAATATGCCTTTGTTTTTGAATTTTTTGTTTTTGTTTTTTTTTTATTTTTCGAAAAATTTTGGACTAAAAATAAAAATACAATAAAAACAAGATACTATTAATTATTCCTCACCCCCAAACCTAAATGAGACATTGTCCCCAATGTCTTAAACAATAGAAGAAGAGTTTAGAAGATAGTACCTGGTTAGCTGAAATTCTATAGGAAAATTAAAGGTTAAGATCCAGATTTATTCGACGCTTCTTACCACGATCATCTTCAGACCATTTTATCTTTGAAAGGACAGGGTCAATTTGTGGTTCATAGGCTATGAGTTGGTCTATTAGATTTGGAGCAGTTCTGGCAGTAAAAAGTAGTTCTTTCAAAGGTTTTGACACGAACCCATTTCTCCGGGCATCATCAAGAAACACACAAAGAAAATCATAAAATCCATCAACGTTAAACAGCCTAATTGGTTTCTGGTGTATGTTCAGGTTCGCCCAAGATAATACTATAAAAATTTCCTCCAATGTACCCAAGCCACCTGGTAAAGCAATAAAAGCATCAGCACGGTTAATCATTTCTACCAGTCGTTCAGACATACCTGGCACGATCAGTTCCTCTCTGTTTGATGGTTCAATAAGATTTGCTTCTGCCAAGGGTTTTAGGATGATTCCCAAAATGTGACTGCCTCCTTCTTGTACAGCCTTTGAAATGATCCCCATAAGTCCAAGATTTCCTCCGCCATATATTAAGTGCATATTCCTTGCAGCTAAGACTCGACCCAATTCCTGTGCTGCTTCTACGTATTGTGGCTTAGTACCAACACTACTACCGCAAAACACACAGATGTTTTCAACTCGTCTTCTTGAAGTGGCTTCCATTTTTTATGTATTTCTTTCTTAAATCTGGATGCCTTCAAAAGTGCAATGACGGGCTGAATTTATAGTACCTGAAAAAGGGTGAGTAATAATAGCACTAGTATCTTCCAAATGAAGCTTGTTAGCTAAACAAAACAAAAGAAATCGTGAAAGGTCAAAAAGTCTGGATCCTGTCTACGAAAATAAAGATAATTACAACAGAAAAGCGAATCAAAGCAATAATTAAAGCAACAGAATTGTGTACGCAATGCGCCACTCGCTCAGTATAAATTCATTAGGATGTGTCTCAAGAATTAATTCTTTACTCAGCCATCGATAATGAATTGGTTCTCATCTTTATGATTGCCAAACACCATTCCTTTTGTCTTAAAATGCTCTGTTTGTGCTTTTCCCGACAAAACAACACACAAAATTAAAAATTCTACAACATGAAATATGAAAACAAAAATTACAAAAAATTGCATGGGTTGCCTCCCTACTAGCGCTAAATTTTTCATCTTCAGCCAGACGTAACTAAAATCTATCTGTCAAGGCGGTTTCAGCGTCGTTTTGGATGTCCGATTAAAGACATTCCCATGTGCGTTGCTTTTGAAGGGTCTCTTCCAACGGTAAGGTGGTAAAAAGAATTTTGTCCCATTCAGTGCTTGTGCCACCTTTTTAACTTTTGTTGCTCCAGTGATTCCTGAAAAGAAAGAAAGAAAATCAGGAGGTATTGTATGGTTCTTGACTTGGAATGAGATTTCCATTCTGTCAAGCTTCTGAGTAATATCACTAAATTGTACTCCATAAAACAGTGATGTTTCGCCCTTCTTGCTCCACCTTTTCTTCACAGATGAATTTTTGGATCTCAGTATTCAGTTCTTCATCTGCCATCTGTGAAATGCATGCTCCTGAAATATCAATGTGAGAATGTAAAGAATGTCAGATTTTAGGTTTTCATCCTCTGATCTGAGTGAGCTGATTGGCTTAGGTAGATCGTCTTCAAACATTAGTGCAAAGCATTCTCCAAGATCTGCATTCTGAGGATGGAAATTTTCATCCTTCCTTGTTGGTGCAATTAGTACAAGAAACTCAGCTTCTTCATCCTCGTCAGAGTCAGAATAATAAAAATCAAATTGAGACTTTGTTGGTGCAGGTTCCTGAACTGATACCTCTGATTCTTGATACTGCTCAGCCTCGTCCTCTGTTATGATGTCATGATGAATCTCAGGATATTCGAAGGCTTCTTCAGTATTATTTGAATTTGCTCCGTGAGATATGTGATTCAGGTTGTCTGTTAGTTGTCTAACTTGATCTGTCATACTCTGTATAGACGCTGCTTGACTCTGAATTTGTACATCAAATTGAGCTTCTCGTTTCTTGAGCCAATCTTTTAGCATGTCATTCAACTGATCTTCCTCTGATGGATCTGGTTCTTGATGAAGATCGTAGATAGATGGTGGATAAGATGGAAAATGTGATGATTCTACGTACCTTGATGATTCCAATAATTCTTCCACTCTAAAAGGTATATACATTGATCGCTCGGGTGGTTACCATCACATATTACACATCTCCCCATTTCATTCTGATGAGAAAATGTAGTGTTGCTTGGTTCTAGCTTCCAGTGATAGTTGTTGGGCTGGACAACAGGCCTCAGAAAACTAGACTGTTGCTCCCGGATTTGGGGTGTATCTTTTTCTAGTAAAGCTCGTAATGTTTCAAAATGTTCCATTTTTTCAATCACTTGAAAACACAATAACGAAATAAAAAGTACAGATAATAATAAAGAAAATTAGATATATGTAAATTAGATAGCTTCAAAATTAATAACTCAAGAAAAATAAGTCCCCGGCAACGGCGCCAAAAACTTGACCGGCGTAAACACACACGTATAACGCAAGCGCACGTATCGTTCAAGTAGTATAAAAATATCGATCCCACGAGGACTTAATTCCTACTATTGTTATTAATTGTTGATACTATTTATTTACAAATATCTAATTGAGGGAGAAGGGAATTGATTGCTTGAATGATTTGATTTGTAGATTTGCTAAATAAATAAAAAAATAAAAAGACAAAAGAAAATACTAAGGAAAATAAAAGACTCAAAGATCTAGGGTTGTGAATCATTCTAATATCTTTAAAAAGATGAAGTGATTATTTTAAGTTTGTGTAATAAATCAGTTTACTAACCTGGAACACAAATTTATTGTGAAAGCATCTGTCGATGGTCAGACACAAATACTTAGTTTAATCCAATTGAACCATATGTATATGTCAACCAAATTATCTGGATTCATTATGTTTAAGTTCTAATTATGGCTACCCCCGCCCAACAGGTATATGTCTATCCTGTAAGGAAATCTATTAAAGGGTTATCTATCCTCAAGGAAGATCGTGGGCTATTAAGTCAAAGGTTGAAACCTAAAATCCCTATGTCTAGTTCATTTTAGATTTACCACATCAATCTTATTGGTGATCAAACAACAAGAAGCATTTAAGCTTTAATAAGTAAACCTTTAAATTACTCAAATTATAAAATAACCTCTTATAAACCGGTGATATTAGATTTCATCACAACCTAGAAACTAACTTAGTTATAACACATAGTTAAGACAAATAAAAAAATGACATAAAAATTACTAAAAAGTAAATGCAAAAAAAATAAATAAAATGCTAAGGTAAAAGGAATTAACTTCTACTATTTACTATTTAGATATCTCTCATAAAATAATATATAATCTTGTGATATTTTAAACCAACCGTCTGGAATGGCGGTATCCTGATTAAGTCAAATTCAAATATACCAGCCATAAGGCGGAACATAAATATAAACTTAAACCAACCGTCCAGTATGACGCTATCCTCATTAAGTCAGGTTTAACCAATTTAAATTGAATAACCAACCGTCCGGAATGGCGGTATCCTTTATTAAGTCAGATTTTAAATAGTTTATATATTATATTTAAAGGGAGATTAATCTAAATAGCAAAAGTAAAAGTATTACCTTGTTACCTCAGCATAGAGAAGTTACCCCCTCATGGATGAATAAAAACTACTATTTATAGAAGAGAATTACTACTACAAACGTAAATAAAACTGAATAAAAGAAACTAAAAAAGAGAACTCTAAATTTATTTATAAGGATTTCAGAGGATGAGGTACATTGAAACTAAGAAATTCAAAATCTATTTATAGGCAAAAAAAATCCAATTTTTTATTATTATTTTTCTGATTTTTTTTTTATTATTTTATTATTTTTTTTTTTTGATCGCTGAATTTTCGACACGTGGCATGGTGGCTAAAAAAAACGGCTCGTTGAATTTTTGACACGTGGCATGCAGTGCTTGTTAGCAGATTGCTTGTGATGATGACCCGTGGCATGGTGCACGTTAGCAAAGTCAAACTTGGTAACTTTGACTTGTTGACCTGCCGCATATTAGCAGTCTTCGGTGCATGTTAGAGGTCGGGACGCCCAAAATTACCAAAATACCCTTTTTGCCAAATTTCACAGTTTTGCTCCAAATCACCTCCAGAATGTCCTGAAACTTTATTTATCTACAAAATAACACAAAACACATCAAAATATTCACAAAACTCAAGAAACTATACAAAATATTAAGTTAAATGAGTGGGAAATAATGATACATTTATCACTCATCAACTGGTGTGATACTTCCTTCTCGACATCACACCCAATACACTACGATTCTCAATATACCCAGAAGAGGCATACACATAACCGGTTAAAGCCCTGGACGACCAAAACCAAAGTATATTGATTGTCGCAAGTATTAGCGGTGCAAGTCTCAAGTTAAGACCAAATACACCTACCCTGATTCGGACTTCCATAGACACATAGTCATACTACCAATGGAATTCCGAGGGGTCTATCCAGAGCGAAGCTATTTCCGTACCATCGGTAAACAAAACCTCCTATTACACTTGTATGAGTATCCAATACCCAAATATATCAGAACTATGCCGTTATGCTCCCATAACACGCACAAGTGCAATAATAGTCTATTCCGCATTATCGATGTCCAATCTCGATAATACTCCGACTAGGGATGTTTTAATGATTAAACCTTCATGGATTGATACTGTGGACTTTTATCATTATATATCCCGATAATTTAATTACAAATGATAAAAGAGAAATTTCCTTTGTCACATAGTTAATTTGTACAAAAACACCATGTTTTGAACAAATAGTGATGCTATGGGTCATAATTGTCCAACAATCTCCCACTTGGCCTATAGCCAATCACTCAAGTGTCCTACACTTGAACTATGTACGGTTCGCTCAAAGTTCTGCTGAGGAAAGGCTTTCGTCAGCGGATTTGCAATGTTAACATCTGATGCGATTTATTCGATCATCACATCGCTACGATGTATGATTCGAACAAATCAGATGAATAGTTGAAGTATATACATGGATCGTTGATGAGACCATTAATTCTTTAGCCTGTTTTGTAGCCTAGCTCAGCTGCTAACAGAACTACTCCTATGGCGACAACATCAATGATTATACAGTCATTACAGAACATATTTGGGCAACCTTCAGACCGGCAACAACATGAGGCAATAGTCTCTGTATTGACCGCTAGAATGCAGGAAGACACATCAGTCTGAGACCATGTGTTAGGATGATGTCTCATATTAATATTGCTGAAACCATGGTGCACGTATCAATATGCAAAGCCAAGTGACAATGATCATGGAAACCCTTCCGAAGAGTTTCCTGCATTTTAAAGCAACTGTTCTATGAATAAGTTGACTTTTACGTTGAATGAACTGGTAAATGAGCTCACCAATTACAAGTCCGTTATGAATGGTCCTCATAGGTCCAATGCCGAGGCAAATGTTACCGAATCTTCTAAATCTGCAAAGAAGAAGAAGAAATGCAATTTGAAGGCTAAGGAAAAACCAATGAAAAAGAAGAATAACAAAGGCTCTAAAGGAACCAATGCCAAAGAAAATTGTTTCCATTGTGAACAACAAGGGCATTGGAAAAAGGAATTGTCCTAAATACCTTGATGAGCTTAAAAAGAAGAAGAATATAGGTAAATACGATTTACTTGTCATTGAGTCTCTTTTGGTAGAGGATGATAAATCCATATGGATTGTTGATTCTGGTCCCACTAACCATGTTTGTTGTTCTTTGCAGCTACTTGACTCATGGAGGTACCTTGCTGAAGGTAGCTTTACCATGAGAGTTGGGACAAGGGATGCTGTTTCAGCAAAAGCAGTGGGAGTTTCAAATTTGAATTTTAATAAGAGTTATTTATGTTTGAATGGTGTGCTATATATTCTTGATTTTTGCAGGAATTTGATTTCTGTAACAAAACTTATGGAATGTGGTTTTTCTATTTCATTTAATAAAAAGTCAGTTATTATTATTAAAAATGGATTAAATATATGCATGGGAAACTCCGAAAATAATCTATATGTATTAAGGTCGTTAATGCATGAATCACTACTTAATGCTGAAATGTTTAAGATTAAAAGATCTAAAACAAAACGACAAAAGATTTCTCATGATGATACCTATTTATGGCACATTAGACTTGGTCACATTAACCTTGACCGGATAGATAGACTAATTAAGCACAAAGTTTTAAATCAATTAAGACTCGGTACTTAACCTGTCTGTGAATCCTGTCTAGAAGGTAAAATGACTAAGAGACCTTTTACTGGAAAAGGGATAAGAGCCAAAGAAACACTTGAGCTAATACAGTCGGACATTTGCGAACCGATGAATGTAAAAGCCCGAGGTGGTTATGAATACTTTGTCACTTTCATTGACGATTATTCTAGATATGGGTATGTTTACCTAAAGCAGCTTTAGTCAGATACATTTGAAAAGTTCAAAGAGTATCGTGCAAAGGTTGAGAACCAGTTAGGTAAAAGCATCAAAATTCTATTATCAGATCGTGGAGGAGAATACCTTGATAGAGATTTCGAGGAATTCTTAGTTGAGCATGGAATTGTTTCACAGCTCACAGCGCCTGGAACACCACAATAAAATGGTGTTGCAGAAAGGAGAAATCGGACCCTACTAGACATGATGAGATCAATGTTTAGTTATAGCACTCTACCTAGTTCATTCTGGGGGTATGCATTGCAAACTGCAATGTATATCCTGAATGTAGTTCCTTCTAAGTCTGTTTCTAAGACTCCCTTAGAGTTGTGGAATGGTCGTAAAACTAGTTTGTGACATTTCCGCATACGGGGGTGTCCGACACATGTGCTAAAGAACAAGACTACTAAGTTGGAACCACGTCCACAGGTGTGCCTATTTGTAGGCTATCATAAGGAAACTAGGTGTGGATTCTTTTATAGTCCAGAAGATAATAAAGTGTTTGTGTCGAAAAATGCTAATTTTCTTGAGGATGACTATATGAGAGAGTTTAAACCTTGAAGTAAAGTTTAACTTGAGGAGTTACTTGCTGGTACAACCAGTACACCATTGTCAAATGTTGACAAAGACATTAGACCTTCTACATCTAAAATTCAGATGCAAGTTTATCAAGATACCATACCACCTAGACATAGTGGGAGGGTTGTAAGACAACCTAAATGCTATCTAGGAAATGGTGAGGTGCAAGTTGTTGCATCTTGTGATGGTATAGATGATCCATTATACCTATTGTAGTGCAATGGAAGATACTGATAAAGAGGAATGACTCAAAGCCATGAACCTCGAGATGGAGTCTATGTACTCTAACTCAGTCTGGGAACTTGTAGACCAACCTGATGGGGTAAAACCCATAGGTTGCAAGTGGATCTACAAGAGGAAAGAGGAATAGATGAGAAAGTATAGACTTTCAAGGGTAGGCTAATGGCAAAGAGTTATACCCAGAAAGAGAGAGTTGACTATGAAGAAACTTTCTCGCCAGTAGGCATGCTTAAATCCATCAGGATTCTTCTTTCCATTACTGCATATTATGATTATGAGATTTGGAAAATGAACGTCAAGACTGCATTCTTGATTGACAATCTTGATGAGAGTATCTATATGGTACAACCAGAGGGGTTCATTACCCAATGTCAAGAACAAAAAGTTTGCAAGTTGCGAAGGTCCATTTATAGACTTAAGCAAGCATTTAGATCTTGGAACATAAGGTTTGATACTACGATCAAGTCTTATAACTTTGAGCAGAACATCGATGAGCCTTGTGTCTACAAGCACTTCAATGATGGGAATGTGGTTTTTCTTGTATTATACGTCGACAATATTTTACTCATTGGGAATGATGTAAAGATATTATCGGACATGAAAATCTGGCTAGCTAACTAATTCAAAATGAAATATTTGGGAGAGGCAAGTTATGTACTTGGGATCCAGATCATTCGGGATCGCAAGAAAGAATGAATGTTAGTAATGTCTCAAGCAACCTATATCGACAAGATTCTTGTGCGATTTGGTATGCAGAATTCCAAGAAAGGTAATTTACCTTTCAGGCATGGAATTCATTTGTCTAAGGAACAGTCTCCTAAGACACCTCAAGGAGTTGAGGAGATGAGACATATACCATATGCTTCAGCAATTGGAAGTCTTATGTATACTATGTTATGAATGAGACCGGCATCTGTTTTGTAGTGGGAGTAGTCAGTAGGTTTCAATCCAACCCAGGACTATATCATTGGGTAGCGGTGAAACATATTCTCAAGTATCTTCAGAGAACGAGAAATTATATGCTTGTATATACAAGTCAGGATATGATTCTGAGAGGATATACTGACTCTGATTTTCAGACAGATGTCGATTATAGGAAATCAACATCTCGATCAGTGTTCACCCTAGGAGGTGGGGCTATAGTATAGAGGAGCATAAAGCAATCTTGTATTGCAGACTCCATAATGGAGGCTGAATATGCGACAGCTGTGTGAAGCAGCTAAGGAAGCAGTCTGGCTCCGTAAATTCTTGTCAGATCTGGAAGTTGTTCCAGATATGGATAAACTACTGACACTTTTTTGCCATAATAGTGGTGCAGTGGCGAACTCCAAGGAACCAAGAAGCCACAAGAGGGGCAAACATACTCAGAGGAAATATCACCTCATATGGGAGATAGTGTAGAGAGGAGATGTCGCTATCACGCAGATGTTGGTTTCTATTAAGGTCCCAAGATCAATAATAAGCATGAATCAAGTGCGAATACAAATCGAAGAAGTTGCGGAATACTCACATCGATCGGTTGAGCGACGCAGAGACAACAAAAATAAAATTTCTACCCATCTTCACTGGTTCGGCAGTGGCAGTGAATTTCTCACTGTTTTGGCTCGGTTTTGGTCCTTCTTTAAGCTCCAAGCTTCATCGAACAGTTCCTGGCTCATGGGTGGACTTCCCTATCACCTTCGTATGTCTCGTAAGTGTGCTAGCACTTGTGATTTTGCCACAAAATCCCACTCTTGTGCTTCCCACTGGTCACATTTTTTTTAGAGAAACCAGTGAGTTGTTTTGCCCCTCCATGGGCGTGAGATGAGGGAGAGAGAGAGAAGTCGAGATGGTGTTGAATGTGTAATGTTGTTTGGTAAAATGAATTTCTAAAAACATATACCAACTTTGCTTTCAAAAAGTCAAAGTAATAAACAACAATATATTCCAATCAAGCTTTCAAAAAAGCTTTCCAACAACTCCATCTACTATTCACATCAATCAATCAATCAATGGTCACATCACTCAAAGTGACATGATTTGACGCTTGATGTGACGCTAGATTCGACTAGCGATTTGACGCTTGATTTGACTTGCGTGCCGCACTCGAATTCGAAATGCGAATGCGCTAGCAAATAATCTCGGGCTCGGGTTCGCTAATTCCAAATTAACGAATTTTCCATTGCGTCGTAATTAAATGATTACGCCTAGCGAAGTCACTATTCACATCGCTAACGAATTAATTCTAAATTAATTCGTTCGCCCGAATTAAAATCTAATTTTAATTCCGCTTCGAAATCTAATTTCGTTTAATATATCAAATATATTAATTTCACGATTAATTCCAAGTTAACCGTTATCTCTCTTTAAATGATATTTTATCCCAGATAAAATATCTCCGTAATTAATCCCAGATTAATTTTCTCTCTCATCTAATTAATCGCAGATTAATTTAGAGTGCAAGTTATACGTCATCGGTGAATCTTTGGGAAGCGACCCATGAGATCCCCGGATATGATGGCAGTAAATTCGGTCGTCGGACTATCCGAACATGTAAGTACCTCGTACTACGTTTACACCAATTTACAAGACAAGGTTGGCCTCTAGCAAAGCGCCATGCCTACCCAATTCTCCGGAAATATCCTTACAGGAATAAAGGATCTGTATCATGCGTAGTATACGTAGTAATGAGTATTTCTGTCCATTATCGGATGATCACGTGCTAGGCCTGGGAATGGAATTGTGTCTGCCTCGTACGAAGCACATGTCGGATGTCTGGTGACTAGTCTCTATAATCGGATAAACATGACCTTGTCATTTTATCCCGATAGTTGCAGCATTTAAGAGAACCAGTCTCGTATCCTACGTGACCATCATCTCCATATGACTGGAGTGACACTTCCATCTTGACATCACACCCAACACACTACGATTCTCAATATACCCAGTATTGGCATACACAGAACCTGTTAAAGCCCTGGACGACCGCAACCAAAGTGTATTGATTGTCGCAAGTATTAGCGGTGCAAGTCTCAAGTTAAGACCAAATACACCTACCCTGATTTCGGACTTCCATAGACACATAGTCATACTACCAATGGAATTCCGAGGGGGTCTATCCAGAGCGAAGCTGTTTCCCGTACAATCGGTGAAACACAACCTCCTATTACACTTGCATGAGTATTCTATACCCAAATATATGAGAACTATGTCGTTGTGCCCTCACAACGCGCACAAGTGTAATACTAGTCTTTTACGTATTTATCGATGTCCAATCTCGATAATACTCTGACTAGAATTATTTAATGATTTATCCTTCGTGGACTGATATTGTCTCATATCATTCTCCATCCAGGAACAAATCATAGGGACCTCCTATCATTTATACATCTAGGTGATCTAATCACAAATGATAATAGTGCAATCTCCTTTGTCATACAGTTAATTTGTACAACAACACCATGATCTGTACAAATAGTGACGCTATGGGTCATAATTGTCCAACAGCAGAATCCATCCGCAGACAACCTGGCTGATTCATTTACAAAAACCTTATCAGCTAAAGTGTTTGAAGTGTTAGTGTCTTTGACATGCCAAGGATCTCTAAATATTTATTGGTGTGTGAATAATTCAAAGGGAGTTGCGGAATACTCACATTGATCGGCTTTGAATTTTCTAAAAACTCCATGGATGTAGAAGCTCCAAGCTTTCATTTGTTGTTTCCAACTCAAGGGTGAGTTTCCCTATCACCTTTCTTTGACTCCTCAAGTGCTAGCAAGGTAGAAATTTTGCAACAAAAATTCCATGGAAGGGAGAGGAGCTCACGGTTTTTCAAAGGGAAGAGAGAATGAATAGTTGATTTTGTGTTTTCAAAAAACTTAAATCAAAAGTTGACTTCCAAAATCATTTTAAACACATGTGTTTTGTGTTTTAAAAGTTTCATTTTAATTGCCAACTACTTCCATCACAACAGTGACATGTGATGTAAGTTGATGGGTCTCACCCAATTTTAAATTCCAAATTTAAGTTGGCTTACACAACACACTTTGGGCCCAGTTTCGTTTAATCCGATTAAACAAATTTTCCATCACGACTTAATTAAATAATAATGCCTAGCAAAATTATTACGAAAGTCGCTTACAAATTAATTCCAAACTAATTCGTTCGCTTGAATTAAAATCCAATTTTAATTCTGTATTGAAATCCAATTTCAATTAATATATCCGATATATTATTTTAGCCCAAATAAATTAAATAGTAAAATCCAATTTAACTATTAAATTTATTTTACCGATTAAGTACAAATTAATCGCGTTCTCTCGTCTAGACGAATTTAATCCCAGATAAATTCTTACCGTAATTAATCCCAGATTAATTTTCTCTCTCTTAATTAATCCCAAATTAATTCTGTTCAAGTCAAATATCATCGGTGAATCTTTGGGAAGTGACCCAAGAGATCCCTGGATATGTTGGCAGTAAATACGGTTGGCGGACCATCTGAACACGTGCGTACCCCGTACCACATTCTCACCAATTTACAAGACATGGTTGGCTTCTAGCAAAGCACCGTGCCTACCCAATTCTCCAGAAATATATTCAATATGGAATATATGTAATCTGTATCAGTCATAGTATATAATGTATTGCGTATTACGATCCAGTATCGGATGTCACATGCTAGGCCTATGGCTGGAATTGGTTAGACAGTAATGACCCATATCATCACTATTTTGTAAATGATATTGTATTATTGTACAAAATTAACTATGTAGTAATGAAATTGCCTTTTACCGTTTTGTAATTTATTTACTTTGATATATAAATGGTAAAAGTCCCTATGATTAATTCCGGATTGAGATGATATGAGACAGTATCAATCCATAAAGGTTTAATCATTAAATATCCCTAGTCGTAGTATTTCGAGATTGGACATCGATAATGCGGAATAGACTAGTACTGGCACTTGTGCGTGTTGTGAGGGCACAACGGCATAGTTCTCATATATTTGAGTATTGGATACTTATGCAAGTGCGGTAGGAGGTTGTGTTTTTACACGATGGTACGGAAAACAGCTTCGCTCTGGATAGACCCCGCGGAATCCCATTGGTAGTATGTCTGCGTGTCTATGGGAGTCCCCTTCAGGGTAGGTGCATATGGTCTTAACCTGAGACTTGCATCGCTAGTACTTGCGACAATCGGTAGACTTTAGTTTTGGTCGTCCAGGGCTTTAACAGGTTCTGTGTACACCTCTTCTAGGTTTATCGGGAATCGTAGTGTATTGGGTGTGATGTCAAGACGGAAGTATCACTTCAGACATATGGAGATGATGATCGCGCAGGATACAGAACTAGTACTCTATAATGGTTGCAACCATCGGGATAATATGACAAGGTCAGGATTATCCGATTCAAAGAGACTAGTTGCTTGATGTCCGATATATGTATCGTACGGGCAGACACATCTCCAGCCCCAGGCCTTACATGTGATCATCCGATACTGGATCAGTATACACTATACTACGGTATACTACACGCCTGTTATAGATCTTATATTCCAATAAGAATATTTCTGGAGAATTGGGTAGGCATGGCGTTTTGCTAGAGGCTAACCTTGTCTTGTAAATCGGTAAAAACGTAGTACTTGTACTACGTGTTCGGATAATCTGACGCGGCCGTATTTACTGCCAACATATCCAGAGATCTCTTGGGTCGCTTCCCGAAGATTCACCAATGACGTATGATTCAACTCGATTAATCTTGGATTAATTACGGAGAGACTTTATCTTGGATAAAGTACTGTACATAGAGAGAGAACGATTAATTTGGAATTAATCGTAAAATTATTATATTCGATATATAATAATCGAAATTTGATTTCGACGCGAAATTAAAATTAGATTTTAATTCGGGCAAACGAGTTAATTTAGAATTAATTCGTTAGCGACGTAAATAATAATTTCGCTAGGCGCAATTATTTATTTAAATTCGATTTAATTAACGTCGCGACGAAGTTCGGTATTTCGGAAATATCGAACCCGAACGCGTGAGTACGCGTGGGCCCACTTTCATTTGGGGTTGTGTGGGGCCCACATGACACATGTCATTTTATGCATTATTTAATTGTTAATACATTGCATGGTGATAGTGTACAATACACTCAATGGTTTTGCATGGAGTTTGAGTGTTTGACACTCTAAGCCATTGCATGATGTGTCATAAGTTTATTATTAATTTAATAAATATTATGGCATAAATATAAATTGATTTTTGTAACAAAAATCATAACACTCTCTCCCTCTCATGACCGAAACTTCACTGCAGTTTTGGCTCTCCATTTTTCTTCCATTTTCTTAAGAACTTTGTGAAGAAAGTGTATAAGTTTAGAACTTTAATACACATATAAGGCTAGCACCTTCAAGGGATCATACAAAGGTGTTATGGGAAACTAATCTTTGAGCTTGGAGTGATCAACAAAGCTTGGAGCTTCTTTTTTTTTACCTTGGCCGAATCATCCAAAGCACAAAGGAGGTGGTTTTATTACATCAATGCATCCGCATTCCGATCTTTGTGAGTATGATTCCGCCATACTTCAATATTGTTCATTCATTTATATGTTTTGTTTGCTCTTTTTGATCTTGGGACATGGATTAGATTTCCAACAATGGTATCATTGAGCTTAAAGAGCATGAAAATATATTAGGGTAATATTTGGGCAAAATTGATTGAAGCATGATTTGATGATTTTGATTGATTAAGTATGCTTAAATGTATGTTACATTATGTTATACATTATCAATTTCATGAAAAATAAATTGGATTAATTTTCCCTCTTGGAGAGGCTTGGCCGAATACTACCTAGACCATGGAGATGATGATTTGTTGTTTATAAGATCATTGGATGACTTTAAACGAACATAAAATGACGATTTGTGATTCGATTGGATTGAAAACGAAATCGGTAATTTTTCATCACCTTGGCCGAATGCATGAAGAAGATTAGGGACTTGATTTTTTGATTAAATAATGTTGGACATGTATTTAAGATAAAAATATGATTAATGGATTAATTGATATTTTGGAAATATTGATTTAAAGGATTAATCATGACATTACACTTTAATTAATTAAGTTATAAAATTTGGAATTTTAAAATTTGATTAATTGGGCTTAATTTTGAATTGGGCCTAAACTATTATATTTGGACATAATGGGCTTGGTTGGACCAAGTAGGTTTGGGCAAATTGGATTAGATCCAAAAATGGGCCTAAATCACTCCATTAAGTCCAAATGTAATAAATGGGCTTTTATGTTTAATGGGCCTTATGGGCTTGATATTGATTTTTATGGCAAATGAGGGTGATTCCTTATTGGGCTTGGAAATTGGGTTTGACCCACATTGACCAAGGCCCAAGCCTAATGAAATCAATTGAAAGCCCATCAGACTTTAATTAAACGGACATTGGATGTTGATTGGGCTTTGAGACCCGATAGAATTAGATTTGGAATCTAAGTCATAAAAGCACAATAAAGTGTAAATATTTAATTTGGAATTAAATATAAGGATTAGTATTGAATACGACTTAAATTGGATTTGACGAGTAGTTCGATATAATTCGTGAATTCATACTATAAGTATTTATTCTCAAATTGAGTTGGACTCGCGCAAATGCAAACAATTGTTTGAACATTGTATTGTCACCTAATTAAAGACTAATTAATTGGATTTGATTGGTTGTATAACATGCCTTGAATGAATGAATGTGGATGTAATGTATGAATAGTGTATATCGGATGGATATTAGAAGGGAAGGGTAATTTTAGAAATTATTGTAAATTTAAAATTTATAAATTGGACCTGCGTGTCCAGCCTTTCTCTTATTGTCTCTTTGTATTCTCTTCTCACCTAATTCCCTCAATGTAAATGAGGTTTCTCTTATTGTATTATGTAATTGGGTAAGAGTAGAATAGTTCTAGCGGGGAGAGGAAAGGGAGTGATTTGTTCTAGGAACAAGTTGTATGATGTTT